>JAFVLL020003721.1:0-88524 GCA_021397915.2 Tor tambroides
CTTTCTGTCATTTTCTCCTTGTTTCTTCCCTTTGCTGTTTCCCCTCTGTTTGTTTTCATCTGTCTTTCTCTCCAGGGAGCATCACAATCAGCAGCGGATGATGGGATACGAGGCCCTGAAGCAACTAAAGCATTCCAAACACCTGCCAAACCACACACACACACACACACACACACACACACACACATACTGTCCAACTTCTTCCTCATTCTTCAACACACTCTTGCAGAGGTAGCTATGAATCCCCAATGTGCTTGTTTTGTATTTGTCAGCAGAAACATGTCTGCCGATGCCCTCTGTTCAAATCCAGTGGTACATGCTCAGCCTTTAAATATCTTACCAAGGACCGAAGGTGCTGTGCACTTTGGATGCAAATGAACGAATTACAGTGACAGAATGGGATTGTGTAGGGCTGGCAACCTTGTGTCTCACCTTGTGGTGAGAGCAGGGACTGTATCTGTAACTGTCATCACAGCAGGACAGATCAATCCATATAGCTCAGCATGTGCAGTTCTGGTGACAGGCCTGATGAACCCGCGACCTTCCTTTAAGCAGAGAGGAAAGGAGGAGACGAACGAGAGGGTGGGTGTGGGACTACCGTGGAGGAAGGCTGTCTAGGCGTAAAGATAAATGAATCTGACACCTGCTGTGAAATGTCATTTCCAGAGTTGGTTGTCTAAAACTGGAGATTCAAAATTGTGTTTTTGCCCCAAAATACATTATCTCTCAATAGCATCTCAGTTCATCATTTAACATGTGTCACTGGGAACCCCTACCGTCCAAAGCTGCCTTTATGCTTTTGGCTAAAGTTGGCTCAAGTGCATAACTTGCATTTGAGAAAGAGAGGTAATTTAATTTGCACCTAATTTTTCCCCTTGAAAGGATAGTTTCCCAAAAATTAAAGTTCTGTCATCATTTACTTGGTTTCAAAATTGACTTGAACTTACTTTCTTCTCTGGAACACAAAAGAAGATATAGACTCAAAATGCCTACTTCCATTCTATATAGTGGGTGAAAAGCAGTATGTGAGCCGACTAGTATGTCCAAATTCATAGTACTCATAAAATGTACCTGGATGACTAAATACTTGTAGCAAGATTCTGAAATTTGCATCTGATGGACACTTTATTATCCTACGAGGTCACGGGAGATGATTTGTGAATGATAGTGAAGTAACGCAGTTGATGCCAAAGGTCAAGTGACAGTGACAGCATGGAGGAAATGTCATTACTTTTACACACATTCATACTATACACAGTAGAACATACTTTTTTTTAATGGTTGTGAAGAAAGTTCCAAACCAAATGTAGTATCTTCTTGTATTTGAATTTAGGATTTTTTTTTCTTTCTTTGTCTATATAAGCTACACAGAACTTCTTTGTGGTTCCTTGTTGTTTTGGACTCCACTGACTATCACTTTTATGTGCAAAAACTGTTGATTCATTTTTCAAAATAGCATCTTTTGTATTCCATAGATGGAAAAAAAACATACAGGTTTGGAACAACATGAGGGTAAATAGTGACTACATGCTCATTTTTAGTTGAACTATCACTTTAAATTAAAAAGGCTCATGAGAGTAAACAGCAGGTGTCAGTAAAACCACTTCAGATGTGTTTGTGTGTTTCTCTACACACAAATACAAATACAAATTTTGTAAATAAATGTACCACAAGATATCACTACCAGTTTTGGCTGAACAAAATGGTGTCTTTGCCAATGACGTCTGATTTTACTCGCTGTGGAACTGGTTTTAGGAATGTCTGAAAAGTCTGATTCTGCACTGAAAATGTAGTTTTGAATAATTGTAAGTAAAAAAAAAAAAAAAATGTTAAAAATAAAAAGTAAAAAAAAATAATTGTTAGTAAAATAACTGTACTTGAGAAATTTCCGAAAAAATTAATACAAAGAAATTTTATGGTGAGAAAATGAATATGAAAATATGAAAAATTCAAAAGATTTCAAGGTCATTAATCAATATGACACTGACCATGTGAACCCCTTTGAACAAGGTCGGACCTCCACAAGAAGTTACTTGAAAATGGATGAATATCATTTCTAATTCAAAAAAAAAAAAGTTAAATGCAAAATAGCAGTATGTTTACTAGTGGTCTCGGACCTTTGGACCTTTGCATTTTGATGAAACAAAATGGAGCATGTTGACGTTGGACTGCTTGCATTTTCTGGACATATCATTAATTCACACACTTTCTTGAACACTTTGTATCTCTGCTCTGATTATTCCTCAACGCCTCCATTCCACAGATATCTACCGTCCTTGTGAATTTTACATCCACTGCTGAAGACACAATTCTCAATGCTTGATTGTGCTGATGGTGTCCAGTTGTCTTCCCATATAGCCTTGTTAGTCCTTTATGACATTTGTCAAAGATTGGTGCTCTGAAAAGCTGAAAATAACAAGCTAGCATTCCTCTTTTTTGCTTTAACTTATTCAGTCCAGTGAGTGTGCAGCTTCACTCCCACTAAGACTGTCAGTGTGAGCTGTCAGCATACATTCTCTAAGTTTGTAAGCTCTACGGTATGTGCCGCTTTTTGACTATTTGAAATTCAACAATGCAATTTCAATCAACCTTGGGGACACAAATAGAAAGACAGAAAGTTAGTCAAACACAAGACTGAGTAAACAAAACATGCTGGGCTTTTTTTTAACATTTATATATTTATTTCATCAAAATGTGGGAAACAACTAAGTGAGGATAATTATGACCAAGTCAGAAAAACTGCAAGTAGTCCGCTACATTTGTGACTGTGCAACGTTTTATTAGTAACTGATTAATGTGATACAATTTAATTACGTGAAAGGTATTTAATTCTTCATGTTTAACAAATCTTGCAGAATTTATTGTAGATTTAATGTATCATAGATTCTGAAATGGTGAAACACCATGCTGATTTGTTAGTTAATCTCAGGTAATTGTCATCACACATTTTATAACAAAATATGTAAATTATATTGAATTATTGGGGTATTTTATCAGAGGGCAAATGTGTGGTCTGATTATAAACAAGAGCTAAATAAACATCTAATTATGAATGTAAAATTTAAATAACAGGAATCTTTCTTATTTAAATGTAATGAAATATTCCAGACATCCCAATCAGTTCAGCAAAGAATAATTTTATATATCAGTCTCTTAAAAACTACTTTTTAGTCAGATTGTGTGTGTGTGTGTTTGAACTTCTTATCAGGCTGTTTTGATAAAGAAATTCCTTTGGCTCAGGTGTACACTTCAGATTTCCATTACAGCTTCTTGACAGCTTGGTGTCAGAGATTAATAATAGAGCCAAAGTTGTGACAGGTCTTAATTATTCAGACTTCAGATGCAGGAAACAGACTGGCTGATAAAAATAAGCCACAGTTCTTATTCAAATTGCTCAAACTTTCTATGAAATAAACAAAGGTAGTGCTTCCATATAATCCTAAAAGTCACATAAAGATTATCCACATCTCTCAGGTCCTACAAAAGTAGATCATCAACACCTTTAACAGCTTCATCCCCAACTGGTCATATTGTGTCTTGACCACTGATTCCCTTTCTCCATTATTTGTTTCTGAAAGTGTTTAGTCTGGTATGGAGAGCAATGGTTTGCTTGAAACCGCAATCAATCTACAATTCAAAAGCCATTCAGGTCTATTGCAGTGATATTGATTACTTTAGAGCCCTTCATTCTTCAGTGTAAGATTTGTTGTTTAAAACCTGAATTGCACTAATTGGCTGTATTGTGCTGAGGGTCTAAGTGTATCACCCTTTAATAGCTGCCATCAATATGTCAAGCAGAAGAGCCTTTTGACATGAACTGTCAAAAACACAATTAGTTCTTTCTCCATTTTGGATTTCATTGGTCTGCAGTCCTCAAATCAACTTTAAATGTGCACCAACATATAAAAAAAAAAAAAAAGTGATGTATTGTCAAGTACGGTGACCCATACTCAAAATTGGTGCTCTGCGTTTAACCCATCCAAGTGCACACACACAGCAGTGAGTAGTGAACAAATGCACACACACACACACACCTGGAGCAGTGGGCAGCCATTGCTCCAGCACCCAGGGAGCAATTAGGGGTTCGGTGCCTTGCTCAAGGGCACCTCAGTCATGGTATCAAAGGTGATGAGAGTGCTGTTCATTCACAATCCCCACCTTCAATTCCTGCCGGTGCGAGAATTGAACCGACGGCCTTCTGGTTACAAGCCCGACTCTCTAACTGCTCTCTAACTCTCTATCCTGCTATTGGACTCAAAAGAGGTGTCAATAATGACATCTTACAAAAGTGTCTAAGAAGTTCCAATTTTCTCATATTTTGTGTTCTCTGGACAGATGAATCACTTTCCACTTACAGCCACTCTTATTGTTTGGCAATGATGTGGTACAATGCGTCGAAATAGAAGCCTACATCTGGTGCATCTGTTATGCTTTTCAAACCAACAATGAGACAGGCTTGAAAAGGCTTGCTGTTGTATTACTGTTGGTGTGCTGGTAATGAGAGCAGTTTGAAAGGCCCACTGTGGGAACTTTTTTGAGAATGAAATGCAATTGCTTTAAAATGTAGCGTAATGAAGCTTCTCATCATAATCACATACAGCTCAAACCATTGCTTTTTCTACACAAAAGCACCAAGCAGTCTTGACAGGACAGAATATGACATCTCCTGTAACTAATCTCAGAAAAAAAAATGCATTTTAACAAAAATAACAACCAGCCGTATGGTATCCAAGTGGTTTTTAGTGGATGTATGTCAGCAGAGAAGTTCACCACAGCTGTGTTTGTCAACCAAAAGTGTCAAAATATTTTCTGATTACTTGCATGTTCAGGCTATATTAAAATTGCTTTGAAATTTTACATTCCGATGGAGTGGCATTTTAAAGTGTCTAAACACTTTTGGACCACTACATATACAGGGATCATATTACATTCAGTACAGGGAAGGTTGATGAACTGAAAAATGAATGTACCAAGTTAAGATGACATTGATTGTCACACATCAGTGGAATTCTTTAAGAAGCAACCACTTGACTCTGATGTGAGCACACCATCATTATTATTCATTTGGCCTTCAGTGCTGATGGCTGCAGAATGACGCAGTTGATGTGTGAGGAATCTACTTTTGCTCCTAACTCAAAGTGATGAATTTGAATTTGTTAATTGATTTTCTGGCTGGTCCAGTGGCCTCTACATCACATTAGGTGAAGAGTGAGACTAAAAATCTAGTGGGGGGGGTCTACCAATATTGAATATTATGAAGTTTTGTTTAGTAAAATGCCCATTTTCTGCCGTATGTGAACAGCTGCTTTTAACCAAATAATGGTCTCAAGGTCAGGCAGCTGACAGCATGTCAAATTAAACACACTTTAAAATAGGCTTGTGTTATTGACCAAACAGACAGACAGATTATGTACAATGTGTTTTCCCACACTGGTGACACGAACAGAGTGATCTCCTGTGAAAGAAAGCTATGAAATGGCTTAATTAACCTCTCAAGTGTCACAACACCCCAATGATTGATTGAATGTGCACAAGGCAAAATATAAAGATTTGTCTTGTTATATTTCATATAGATTTTATGAGTGTTGAAGGACAATGACTGTTGGATATGAATGCATCACATTTAGTGAGAAAAACACTTGTGCATCATAGCCCAGGTTTCAATAAATGAGGACTAAAGGGAGACAAGCTGACAGGCCAATGGATTTGGCACAAGCTCCTCTGTCAAGTGTCAAACCTCATGGCTGCTCTCTTTGTGGCCTGTGCCTTTCACAGATGAGTGATGGAGACTGTTCACATCAGACCAGCTCACAGCAAACTCACATAGGTCCTAATATACCTTGGCAAATCTTTAAAGAGTTTTTCCTTTTAACAAGTACATGACCTTTTGAACAAGTATACATAATAAAATTACATTTTTTGCTTGACCCATACTGTACAATAATAAAAAAAGTCAAAAAATTATCATTTTTTTCCCCCCAAAATCTATTATCATGCTATTTTATGTCATTTCAAATACAAAACATTATATATCTACATAAATGTACGGTATACATACCAATCACAATAATCATAATCTGGACAAAAAAGGTGATCTGAACATTAATACAATAAGGCTACTAATAAATTATACAACATTAAACAGAAGAACCCTTTTTTCTTTCACCATTACTGTTTTGAGGTTTAACACCAGTCAGCATTATACTTTTTTTCAAAGTCAAAAAATATTTTCCTGTTTGCTGCAGCCATAAATAATGGCTAAAATTCCAGGCACACTCATTTGCAGTTGTAAATTGTTTTAGTTGACATGCATGAAATTCAGTCATGAATATTCTTGGTAACATGACTGAAACACATTTTCCATTACACAAACCTAATGCATTACAATCCTCAGCCGCTGGGCCGGCTGTGTGCGGGAATGCTTCATCAGCAACACATCAGTTCAAGTTTACCCCAGTACAACTCCATTTCCTTTAAGGCAAAGAAGTCTTTCATCATCGACACGTATTCACCCCCTGCAAATGTGGCGAAAAGCCTTGCATTCTCTATAAGGTGCACTTTCCTGTTGTAGCCCTTTTGAGGAAAGACATTGAGAGTTTAATTGCAAGGGGAAAACTGTGCTCTCCTTGGCTCTGAAAGATTAACCATTAGAGGAATTTGAGGAAATGGGAAGTGGCTAGCAGAGGAAAAAAATGCCACAGGGTGCCATGGATCACTTTCCTTTTAATGGCCCGGAGTCGTTAAAAGCTTTTCTCCCCCTCCTGATCGTGACTCAAAACATAATTGACCTGTAAGGCCTTTAATGAACATCACATATCACAAGCCTCTGAAATTGTAGCATCTTATCAATGAGCCAGGCAGGCTGCCGGAACAAAATTAACACTCAACAGATGCCTGTTTTGTTGAAGGTCATGTTCCACAAACCAAACAAGCCCTCGTCATTTGATGCATTGATATTACCTGTGGAACAAACCATTAGGAATAACACGTTTATTTGTGCAGTGCCTTTTATATTTCAAGTACTTTCATGGGATATTATAATGTGGAGACTGATGAAGGATATAATAGAATTACAAGATACTGCATTTTAATAGTGCACTTAAAGAGTCTTTTACATTTATTATTATTATTATTATTATTATTATTATCTTTGATTTTTCCCACGATAGCACTGTTGAGGAGGGCTACACTGTTTTGACACGCCAAGCTAAAACTGGAGCACAGTAACCTTTCCGCTTGCATTTCTGCCAGGATTCTTACGCCGGAGTGAACTGCGAGTTTGTATTGATTGAGTGTCCAGTGCGGCAGACATGGATGCCCTTTGTGCTCTAATTAGCAAAGCCGTGAAAAATGAGCACTGCTGCAGAGCTGATAAATGCATTTGTCAGAGTCTGACATGCACTGTGTTAACAGAGCTATTTCAGCACAAAATTCTTCCCGGTAGGGTGAGGTCATGATGCTACCTACAGGGGTCAGTAACAGGGTGAGAGGAAGATAATAGGTATCCTACTCTGCTGTTTGAGTGACAGGAGCTAATGCTGAATATAAGGTGTTTAGAGGAATTGCTGCATGAACCATTTGAATGCTGGATTCTGTTCAATCATGGCATTTAGCAGACAGATTTCCTAATATTTACTGTCATCCATGTTCATGTCTCTGGTTTCACTCTCTTCTTTCATACAAGTGAAACTGGCGGCATCTTGCGTGTCAGTTATTGATTGAAGTGAAAAAAGCATCATATCAGTATTAATATTACTGTAGTAATGTTGCAGGGTTCTCTCAAATGATAGTACATCAATGACCTACACATTATACAAAATGGCAGGCCTTCATAATAGGTGACATAGACCCCCGGTGCAGGCAGTGGGACGGGAGTCTAATCTCGTGATGGCAGAGGCAGAATCTGAACCAGCCTCCATGTTCTTTTGTGAAGATATCATGGCGTCAAGTTCTGAGGCTCAAATCATTTGGCTCCACCTCAGCAAGTGTGGTTGACAGACTGAGCTGCCAGATAAGAACTGGACAATCATTTATTTAGTGCAGCTACCTGAATAAGAGCATGAGAAATGTGTTATACCCTCTCCCTCTTCCCTGGAACACCTGGGTCTTACTGTGCTCTCTGATAATGTGGAAATGATTTATGGAGAAAAAATGGGCAGTTATCACAGTTGGGTATCAAACTTTGTTTGTTTGTTCATGCAGATTATTTATACACTGTTATCTTTTAGGAAACAAGTGAAATAAAATGGCCACATGAATGCTCTTCTTTCAGATTTTGATTTTGTAAAGAGGGGATACATTGTATAATTCTATAACTGCAAGAAAGTATCCAATATTTTGGTCAGATAGCCTCATATGAAATACAGCATTGTTTTTGTTGTTGTTATGATTAACTTTTCACTGTTTGTATCACTCAGCTTGTCTGTGTTTGCATGCTCCAAGCAGACTCTGTACATTAAAATTGGGAATTTTCAGTGACTCTTTACACCAGTAGGTGGTGACAAGTGACTGTTTTTATAACTTATTAGCTTAAAAACACTGATACATTCAAGAACAAATCAATTTGTTGAGTGAGTTATTGATTCATTCACTCAACCATTTTGTTCGAATACACAGATTCATTCAGAAAATAAACAAATTATGATCATCATTGATTCATTTACTCAACTAATCCATTTAAATACACTGATTTATTCAGAAACTGTTTTTTTTGTCAATGATTTTGTCAAAGTTATTATCGTCATTAATTCATTCACTCAACCGATTTGTTGAAATACATTGATTGTTTCAGGAATTAAACAAGTTATGAGTGAGTCATTCATGCACCATGATGCCTCCACAGGTCTGCCTGATATGTGCCAGAACATTTTGTGCCAGTTTTGGAAGATAAATCTTCGGACACTCTGCACACTGCACACTGGACACACTCAAAGTGGTTTTGAGGTCTTACGACTGATGGACAAACAGGTATTTTAAATACACTGTTTCATTCAAAACACCACTGTTGTGAGTTGCTCTGAGATACGTAGCTGTTGATTCTGCATTGGCTTTGTATGGAACTATTTCCATTGGCAAATACAAAGAAAGTAACTGCCAATAAAATTGTCAAAGCTGTGATTCATCCATAGGTAATTCACAGTAATTTGGTACAACAGTAGTCTTGCTCGTCCAGTGTTACATATATTCAATGCATCATCCACACTGATTGCGTATTAATTGTTAGTCTGTTTGCTGGGAGAATCATTACAAATTGTTTCAGAGGTTTGTGCCCACTCTCAGTATTGTATTCCCATTTTCTATTTGACATTTTTTTTAGTTAAATCTAGTTTAGATGGCACTGTTTGTTCTTATGGTGGAGACACATTTGTTGCTTGTGGAGGTAAATAGTTTAAGAATCAATAGGAAGGTCAATGAAGTACGAAAATAAGTGCAGTGAAGACCAGGATATAAATATCGATTTCATTGCATACAGCTATGAGGCACGCTCAACAGTTACGTAGTGTGTCATGAAGTTAATTATGGTGCTCTTTTGCTGGGGTGTGGGGCAAGGTGACTTTATCAATATCCTTCAGCATATTTCTCAACCAATAAAATCAGCTTCTTGTTGGGCTCTAACCCATGTTGCCATCTTTTTTCTTACTGAAATGGCACAAAAACTTTCTCTTTCAATTGAAAAACAACAACAACAAAAAAAAACATCCAAACAACAACAAAAAAACAAACATCCAAACAACAATAAATGATTATTAAGGATTGTTTATCCTTAAGGGAAACCGGTTAAAAATTCGCATTGCTAAGTAACAGTTTGATAGACAAGTCTGTGTGATTTAGTAATTGCTTTGAGACAAAGAACTCTCCCCAAATAAAACTTGAACTGAAATTGAATGACTCTCTGAGGAAATCTGGATAGTTGCAGAATGAAAGGTGATTAACTGCTACTTAGAGGTCTACACAATCTGATTTTAAGGCTTAGAATTAGTTCTGGGGTGGGATTATATAAAAACTAAGCTTTGTGACATGTATGTGTAATGATCAGGTGGGTTGAAATACATTTGAAATGGGATTCTTCATAATATATAGAAATATAGAAACAGATAAGTGCTTCAGTCATCATCTTGCCTCTGACTTCTGAACAATTTCATAATGAAATATTGGCACCGCAGTCTCATGGACTCACATCTGCACTGACAATGGAGATCCACCTGCAGTTTAACTTCAGCAAAATGAAGCTGCAGTTAGCTAGACCATACAGGGTAAGAATTGGAGGAATTCTTTCTGTACAGGACAACCGACAATGCCACATTTTTAAAAATGTTTTATTTATGTGATTTGCTTTAGTGACAATGTCAAAGTGTCGATGAACAGAGAATTCTGTGTATAATGGAGTGTGTGGAGTGTTGTGTTGTAGCTTGTGAAAGAATATAATAAATATGTGACCTGAATGGGTCAGTCTTCTTTTGGTATTCTACAGGGAGACTTGACATTTTCTTAGCGACTCTACAATAAAGTCAGATTCAGAATAAAATTTACTTTGCAAAAGAAGGTTGGACTATGTCAGCACTTAACAAATGTGCTGAGACTGAAAACACAGGTGCCCGATTGGGGAAAAAAAAAAAAAAAAATCTAGGACATAACCCATACTCCATCCCTGCTCAATATGGCCCACTATATTTGGGCCACTGCTGAAGGGGGAACAATCATAAACTAAATTAAAAAAGGCTTGCCATCATTTTATATTTTAATTATATTTTTTCTTTCAATTTTCTTTATCTATATAGTCTAAGTATAGTGTTGTTGTTTTTTTAAAACTCGAACATCAGCTTTGCCATCGGTGTACCATGCCAGGATGACATTTCATTCAGTATCCTCTTTTGGTATGCAAAACAGTATGTTACAAAAGATTTCTATTTTAAATAAATGCTGTTTTGTGTATCAAAGAATCTTGAAAAGATCTGAAAGATCTTGCGACACTGAAGACCGGAGTAATGGCAGCTTTGCCATCATAGGAATAAATTACAATATATTAAAAGAAAAAAAAAAATTAAGTTGTAATAATATTTTACAACATCACTGTTTCCAAATCAATCAGATATAAATGCAGCCTTGGTGAGCATAAATGACTTCTTTCAAAAAGAATAAACATCAAAACAAATATAGCCAGTATAGCTCATTGTGTATCTCCCCAATATGATGAAATCAACTGTCAAATTTATTTGTTTATATGAGAATAAAAACAGCATTTGATCAAATATTAGTGGATAAATAGTTATACAGTGGTAAGGGAAAATAGCAGACTAATGCCATAAGAGTCTATAAGCACAATACACGACCAATTATGTTTACATTTGGCCCCTTTGTCTATATAGAAGTAACATTTTATTGGTTCTGCTACTGCATTAGATTATTAGACAGTCTGTCTCTCTATATCTATAGAGTAAGTATCTGCTCTGTTTATGGAGACTAGAATTTCTCATGAGCCATGAACTCAATCAAAATTTTGTGGTATCGCTCTAGTAGTTTGAAAAGTGCTGTCAAATGCCAAACTGCCCCTTTATTTTGACAGCCTGCCACCACATTAATAGTGTTATCAAAAAAAACAAAAAAAAAACCCATCACAGAATAGCACAGAAACCTTTTCAAATTAAGTGCTTTTCAAATAAGCAACCCCAATAAAAGACATTTTTAATACGTGCCAAACCTTTTTTCCATCAATAATTTTCAAATCCTTATTCCCCATATGGACCATAGCATGGAGCTTACTCTTCTTGACTTACCATATGCATCCTCACAAAGCTTTAGGAGCAACAGCAGGTCAGATCAGCGGGCTTTAAACAGGCCGTTCTGGGCTGTCCATGGGTTATGATATGATAAACTGCTGAGGAGGCCTTCAAGTCTATCCAATTAAGAGGGGACACAGAATCCTGACTTCAAGGACCAGAAGCAATTATAAATTTTGACAGTAGCCTATTTATTATTAGATCCACATTCATTCCCCTCATGCTGTTTCTTCCTGCCTTCATTTAACTCATGAAATATAACTACTAAGCTACATTGTTATAGGTAGGTGATATATATTTGCAAATGTTTGGGTCAGAGGTTTAGAATTCATGCTGCTGGCACAGGTTTGGTCGGTATTGTTTCTTTGTTTTCAGGCATCTTTTTTTTTAATATATCTCATCTTAAAGTTTAGTGTTCTTAGTGATGTCTTTGTTAATGATGCCCTCATTTATTTATCTGCCAACAATTCGTTTTGTTTTATTATCAGCTTTTCTTGTGCATTTAGTCATTGTTTCTTTTGTCTTGTCTCATACTGGCTGTTGGTGAAAAAATCTTATGTAATATAACTTGTGTTTATTTGTTTGCTGGTTTTTTAATGTATTTGTTATACTTATATTTTTTAAATTGTTTTTGCCATGAAAATAACCTAAAATGCGGACATGGCATTAAATAAATATATACTACTACTACTGGCTGTTGGTGAGTAGTTCTTCCTCATGCTTTCTTGTTCCTGGATTCTTGTGGTTTTAAGTAAATGCTGCATTTACATCCTCATTCTTGGGACTCATATTACAACTGCATTTTTAGGTTTTCTGTTGATATTCAGTTCATTTACAAGTACAACACAGCCTTATAGCAAAAGGACTATAATAAAAATATTGCCTATACTAATATGTAAACCTGAAGCAAGACAATCACATAGAAATGGGCGTGTAATACAATATGATCCTTTATACAACTCTAATGTTTTGCAGAATATTAAAGATATGCAAACAAACTTTGTTCACAATATTGGAACATTTGTTTCAAATGAACAAATATGAATGAGAAAGTTTGATTGAATCTGTTGACAATATCTTTGCCTTTTAATTGTGACTCTTGAGAACTATGTTTTGTTTTTCAATATAAATAGTCTTATGTAAAAAGATGCAGATCTCCTAAACCCCCTCCACAGGGATAATAACGGCATGTTTCTTATAAATAAATAAATAAATAAATAAATAAAGCACCAGGCAATATAAAAAGAGACAAAACTCACAAAGGAACTGGTGCCAGACAGTATATCTTACAAACCACATAACTTCAAAGTCTATTCAAACACACATAAATTCGATCAAAGAGATTGTACTCCATGGAAACTACTTTTTCTCTTCTTCTCTTCCCCCCCCCCCAATCTTCTAATGTGCTGACATTCAGGGCTGTACAAAGGTGTATTTGAATACTGCTGTAGAGCTACATGTGGAATAGAGGGAGGCAAGTGATACCCAGAGAACAGAGGGTATAAACAAATAAAGTCATAGCCACATGAGTGACATTTAAGCCGGTCAGTATTGCTGAGATTCTCAATCTCTGGCTGTATCTTGATATGACAGCGGTTCTCACCATCTCTGCGGGAATTTTATATTCAATTACACTCTGCATGTTTGAAAATCTTCCAGTAAATGTCAAAAAGTAAATAAGGCGGGAAGCCATGCACTGTGATTCCCTTGAAGATGGAGATTTGGAGTCACAGGCTACTTTGAAAGGAATATTGAGGCTTATGCTCTCAGTTCACTTCCAGGTCACTGGAACATTGAGAATCAGCACAGACCAGACCCACTGGACACATCTGACTTTCGTAGATGTTAAAAATATCTACAAAATCTTTTTAAAAGTAGATTATGCCTTTATGATAATGTACGTGCTTTTGCTACTGTTTGAGCAGGTATCAGGGAAACTATAGTGTTAGCTGTCACTTGCTGTACTCCAGTGAATTTTTCTCATTGTGGGTTTATTTCTGAAGGTCATTTGTAGTCTTGGCTCTATTTATTTAGGTTGGAAATTTTTCTCTTTTTAATTGCACTGCACAGTGAACAACATAGTTTGAATAGACTAATTCTGCTGAAACAAATGTAGAAACAAATGTGAGTTGTTTTGAAACACAATAACTTTGACGTGCACGCCCATCAGTAGGGTTTGTGCAGTTTCTACCTGGCCTGACTGTCAGGACAAACAGGAAGTAGGAGATTTGTAGGTTACTTCTGGAATCAATGTTTTAACGAGAGCCAAAATGCACACAGGGAAAATGGTGCAGAGCACTGTTAAATATAAAGTACTTGCAAGCGATGTGCGAGATGAAAACGACAACGATTGTACCGAAGATGAGGACGATGAAATTACGATAGATTTCCATTCGTAAGTGACAAAATGAAAGTAAAATTTGCATGACGTCTGTTGCGCAAGTTAAATGTCATTTCAAAAGAATCTGCTTTAATGTCAAGTGCGTTTTCTCCTATGTCGTGGCTGCTATTTTGTTTTTGCTGCTCAGTCTAGCCTTAAAGACGCGACGCGACGCGACGCTACAAACTCGCAAAGCACCTGCAGTAGCCGCTTATGGGATCTTTCAAGTTTTGCCGCGTCGCGTCGCTAGCAGTGTAGATTCCGGTATAAATGTTCTCAGAGTTATGTAGCTTATAGATATTCTTGCCAGTGGAGAGTTGCGATTCATTTTCTTTAACAATTAATTTAATTTATAATTATTTCAAATGCTCTTTTAATGCTTTCATGCCAAATAAATTTAAAAGCAACAACAACAAAAAGTTTTTTCGAGGAATAAGTCCAACCAGTTCACAAAATGGTTCGAATGATTCAGGGAAATGTTTAAAAAAAAAAAAAAAAAAAAAAAAAAAGCCGGGAAACTTGATAATCTTGTCATAAAAGTAGCCTAGCTCGTGCTATAACACAAGTCATGTGAAGTCATACAAAAACTTTGTGTGAGGAACAGACATGAATTGTTCAAATTCCCATCATCTGTGTTTGAAAATTTCAGTTTGCATTTTAGACCGAAGAAGTGATAGCAAATGCTGCTTGTTTTGTGTGCATCTGAACATGGGTGCACCATTTCAGTTATGAACAGCATGAGTATGACAGAATTTTCATTTTTGGGTGAACTTTTCAGTGTCCAGCTGTGCATTATATTCCTGTTATAAGCCACAAAGGACAACGTGATATGCCGGCTGCTGATATAGTCTACTTAGACTGATTCAGAGCAACATCACAGAAAAGCAAAAAACTCCTTTATATTTGAGCTTTGTGAATACTGCTACTGCAGACTCCACATTGTTTTTGTTCTTACAATATGCAGGCCCTTCATCAATCAGCAAGGAAGTACAAGGAAACGAGACACCTGTATGAGGGTCACAGTGGCTGTGATTCTTCTAGGAATTGTTTTCGGATTTATGATCTATGAGTGGAATGGCTATTGGCCTGGAATTGAGGAGCGTCTGGACCTGTCAGATCATCAAGGCACTAACAAGACACACAAGATTTCTGAGGATGAAGACCACAAACACCATCACGAACACCATCAAGAAGATGGTGACCACAATGACCATGAGCATGACCACAAAGACGGAGATGATCATGATCATGATCATCATGATCATGATCATGATCATGATAGTCACACTCATGAGCACAGTCAATCGTGGTACCACAATGCTGCCATCATCACAGACTCTGGCAAGACTCCTTCCATTAATAATTATAATACAAACAAATATGTGCATTGTGGCAGAAAATCCATAAATATATTTAATGTCTCCTGTGTGACTTATAGCAAACTGTTCCATTATTGGTAAGGAGCTTCTTCAGGAGAGAGGGAATGTGGTCGATGCAGGGATTGCTGCTTTGCTCTGCCTAGGAGTTGTTCATCCACACACTGCTGGATTAGGTCAGTAATAGTACCATGCACTTTTCATCACTTCACTTCTACAAATCAAATGTTTCAGTGCCACGGTCTTGGTTGGTTAAAACAAAAAGTACAATTTTCAGTGTTGTAGTCGAGACCAGCTCACTGGACTCTGAGCCAAGACCGAGACCAGAAAATTGTCAAGTAAGAGTCAAGAATAAGTCCACATGGTTCTGAGTCCATGATAAAACCATGAACATGTGGACTCGGCATTGTCTCAAACATGGTCTTGGTCTTGACTTGAAGAGTTTGTTTGCTAAAACCGATAACTCTTTAATTTTTATTTATTTTCAGAAATCACAATTTTTTTTTTGTGCATTCCAAGTAATATCAATCAAACTGCAGTTGGGTTGTTTTGATTAAGTAATAATAACTTAAACAAATACAGGTAATTTCCAAAATTAAAGTTCATTGAAAGTATGCTTTTTTACATACTAAAACTTTGTTTTATAGCAAAAGCAGATAACTCCAACAGTCATTTTTTGGCAAAAGCAGATAACTCCACATTTCATGTTTTAGAGTTTAAAAAACACTCAGATGACAATGTAGATGCCTGGCAAACGCATGGGGCTTTTGCCTCACCATTGTAATGTGCTTTTGCTAGTCTCTGTGAAAAAGTTTCAGCTTTTATTTCAGAAAAGTTTCAGAAATTCCTCTCAGCCAGCGTTGCCAACTGTTTTTCCTTCAAGTTGCTGAAGGAAGTTTTTGTTGCTAAAAGTTGCTAAATGACGTTATGATGTCACTGCACAATGACGTCATTACATAATCACGATGCAAAATTGTCACTGCATCAAATCTCAGCAAAAAATACATTTTATATATGTTGATTTAGATTTGTTCGTGAAATAATATAAATGCATAATATATTTAAATGTAAATAACTGTTTTTAAATACATTAGATTTTTGAAAACAAACATTTTTGAACGATTACAATTTAATTTTTTTTTTTTATTAGCTAGTAAACAAGTAAAACTACACATTCACGCACTCAAACAGTTATAGTTTTAAATAGTGTATTAATAGTTAGTGTACTAGACTCTAGGAAAAGTCAGTAAAATAGAGCACAATCTACTAGGCTATGTTAATATGAAGGATAATGATTTTCTGTATTGATTTTTCCACAGGTTTTTTTCCTGCATTTTTAATTATGCATTGTATTTTGTGTTTTCGGGTTACAGCAGATAACGGATAACGGATAATGTCCTGGAAATTACTAGTAGCTTTTCCATTTGTCTAGATATTTTTCTTACAGTGTACCATCAACAATCACAAGTACAAGCTACTAACAAAGTGTTTCGTAAATGAACAATTATTAAATTACTAAATTATTTTATTACTATTATAATTAAATTAAACAATTGCAAATAGCAGCTAACTTAATTGTAATTTAAATGATAAATGTTCCTTTTTATCATTTGAGTCACTTATCAATTGCTAAAAGTTGCCAAATACATTTTAAATACATTTTAAATATAGCTAAATTTGTTGCTAGGTGCTTTTGAAAGAAAAAGTTGCTAGGGTAGTCTGAAAAGTTACTAAATTTAGCAGCAAAATTGCTAAATTGGCAACACTGCTCTCAGCTAGCACGTCTTTTCAAAGTGAAAGCAGCCTTGTGATCTGACCTGAATACAGCGCTCTGATTCGTTAAAATGGACTTATGGATTTCTGTTCACAAACAACAAGGGTGCTTGTCAGCTCCTGCAGTAAAACGTGAACTCGCGATGCCTTGAAAGTGGACAATACCGGCTTTTTTGACAAAACGTGTTTAGGGTTCAGATCGCACTATATGTGGCTAATAATGCACGGCAATCAGCTCCTTTTTTTAAGTCGCATTTATCGGTTTTTGCAAATAAACTCTTCACTTGGACTTGAATGAGGTGGTCTCGACTACAACACTGCCAGTGTTCTTAACATTCATAATTGATTTTGAGATTCATCACTGATTTCTAGTTCTTTCTGATGCATGATGTAATTTCCTGAAATCTGCAGTTTTAATGTTTAACTTGCAATATTGAGTGTAATTCTCTAAAAATACCATGAGCAATTTTTGTTGAAGTGTTATGCATTTCAAATGGTTTTAGCGAGTGGTTTTTAAGACTGTCTCTTTAGATGTAAAATAATGTTTATGAAAGGTTATAGAAATTAAGCATGGAAAAAGCCCATTAGCAATAAAAAAAAATCACTTCTACATGAATATTTGAGCAGTTTAGACTCTCAAATGCATACTGTTTGTTGTTAATATCTACAACTAATTAGCACCGCATTTGCCTTTCACAAGGTTACTAAAAGCATAAACTAGGCCTACTTTTTGAGGCTGCTGAATGATTCATTCGTGCTTCCCTTTTCTTCAAGGTGGAGTGTTTTCTGCAATTTTGTACAATCACACTACAAGATCATTTAAAGCGATACATGACACCTCTCAGAAGCGGCCTACATATGGTGCTCCCTCGTTATTGCAGGGCCTTCGACTGCTGCATTCCAAATACGGGCAATTAGAATGGAGTCGACTTTTCGAGGGCGCCACAAAACTCGCTAAAGAGGGTTTCCTTATCGATGGAATCCTCTCCAGGGCTTTAGAAACCCACAAGGACAAAATACTCCAGTCAAGACTGTGCGATCTGTTCTGCGATACAACCAGCCGTGTGAAATCAGAGGGTGAGCATGTCGCCAACCGGAATCTATCAGAACTTTTGCTGAGTGTCAGCCTAAATAGCTCCCATTTCCCAGAAAATCTGGCCGTAAAATTGGCTCAAGACATTTCTGAAGCAGAGAGACCGGCTTTCCTTGCTGCCGCTCAGGCCAGCAGCGGAGAAATCAATGAGCCCCTTATCGTGGCAGAGGAGAAATACAGCATTCTTTCAGCCCCCAACCAGCTCACAGGTAGAATGGTATCCAATATATTAAATAGAGTCAGAGAGCAAAACCTCACTTTTCCGAGCCAAGGAGATCTCAGTAATGCCTTTGCCTCTTATAATGCCCTCCTAAATTTGGCGAATGAATTCTTCAACACAAGTCAGAGAGAGATGTTCACATTAAATACCACAAGCAGTCATGTAGGAATCCTCGATAGTCACGGCAATTTCATAGTAATCTCCACCTCGCTCAACAGCACGTGGGGATCTGGGCAGTACTTACCAAGTAGCGGAGTGATTCTCAGTGACTTTACCTCAGACATTATTCAGGAGCCTTATTTTAGTTTTCCTCTAGTGCTAAGTATAACTGAAGATGGGGTGGATGATCCGGACGAGAAGCAGTTTGTTGCTGTGACCGGAGGGCTTTCTGCCCTCCTTCATTCTGTGATTATGCTGAGAAACCTGGCTGACGTTGGACTGTCTGCTCATGAGACTGTGAGCAGCCCTCTGCTCCATATAGAGCAGGGGGGTTCTGGGTCTCTGTCTGGCTGTGTTTCTGGTGTCACAAACAGCTCTGTTGTCTTCCGGTTGTTTTCAAAGGGAGACAGGCCTGTAGAGGAGGTGGGCGAGTGTTCAGATTGCTTTTTGTCCATGCTGCTGCGACTGAATGCAGAACATGTAAGAGCCTACGGAGCTCCTGCTATTGAGGTCCATCCTGATGGATACTAATGCAAAGAAAGATCTGCACTCAAATGACATATCATGTAAAAAAAAAATACTTCACGCACTTTAAGAGCATTCCACTCACACTCCACGACTTACGTTATGTCCAGACTCACAATACTGGGAATGACCTGTATGTGAATGTAATTTTTGTTTGCGCAAAACCCCCAAACTGTAAGTGGAGTGTAAATACATCCTATGAAAATGTGTGAATGAGAATTCACAAATTCACCACCAATTAGGTTAAAAATAGCTATGATGCGATGAAGGGTTTTTTTTTTTTGTTTTTTTTTATCTTTTATGTTCAGATTACAGTTGGTGAATACTTTGTGCCGATGCAAAATATCTTACTGTTGCTGAAGCAGATTTTGTGATTGTAAAAAGATATCTGGTGGTCTGTCTGTCTTTGTGCTGATTTGCTGCACTGTCAGTTTTGATTTCAGTTCCTGTGCTCTTCCCCTCATCCTCTGGGTTATGAGCCAGGAATTATGAGCAGAATACATCAAGACTCCCCCATTTTTGTTTCAGAATCTGTCATTATTGTTTAATGCTGGAGTGTGTTCATTTTTTGTTTTAAATACTTTTTGCTAGACCAGCTTATTATGTAGTTGTGTCAACTGTAAGTTAATTCCCAAGAAAATTTAAATACTATGCTTCTTTTAAAACCACTACTTTCTTTATCATTACTACTGAAATAACAGCACACAAGGTGTGGAAGGCACAAAACATGAGGCAAACCAGCAGGTTTTGATGATTCCTCGATATACATACTATAAAATGCACTGATGCCAAAAATGCAAGACTTGAATAACATGCATGTCTAATAAAATGTAAATGATGAATAGAAATGCACTACACTTTATGTATTTCACTGGTGAAATGTTTAAAATGACTTTACTCCTATTGTATGTGTTGAATGGATTGCATTAAAATGCTTTACAGTTTTTCTGGATTGTTAGTCATGTTTCCTGTTCAACCACTACACTTCATGTGTCAGAGAGGGTGTCGGGCTTAGGCGTCGCTCATTCATTGGACTAATTCATGTCTTGTCATTCTGCCTGCAGTGGCTGCAAACAAATTCATATGCATATCTTAATTAAAACACGTTACGCTGCTCCTCCCATTTGTAATGCTGCTGTCAGTCCAGTCTCCAGCTGAGCCACTTCCTTTGCAATACAGATGCTTAGACATTTACTGAAAGCGCATGGATTAGATCATAATTTTAATACCGTGTCCTAATTACACTGCAGATTGTGGCAGAGTTAAAGGACATTTTGTGAATCAAAACTGATTTTAAATGAGTGAAATAAATGGTTTTCTCAGAGGCCTAAATCGTTTACCTACTTGCCATCTAGAAACCGCAGCCAATCTCAGTGTGACATCTCTCATCCATTACCATTTTGACTAGAAAAATTGCAAAAGATTGCTCCGACACATGACAGAGCCTTAGCAAATATGTTATGTGAGGAGAAATGAGCATAGTGCCCATTGGCAAAAAGCTGAATAACAACACAAAACGCTAAATCACACAAGATCAAGTTTCGAGAGGCCTTGATTTGTTTGTGGATGTGGGAGGGCACAGTACATACAATGAGCACACTAGGGTTTATAGATTATTATTGCAAAAACAATTTAAAGTACACCGAAGTACAATTAAGTACAGTTTGTTTCTGAGCAAATAAACTTCATGAGTGGGCATAAATGTTTTTTCTTTACAGCAACTTTGCCCATATTAGGACAATGATAGCAATGATTTAATTTCAGTTGGAATCACTGGATGTCCTTTCAATTAAAAGGGGGTTACTGAACAAATTTTCAGTTTGGAGAAGGATGATAATTATTCATTAACAAGTAGCATGACACATGATTCATCCCCAGTCAAAGGCAGATATGACAGAAGAATACCTGTATATTGTACTACTGTCTGGTGTCATGACAGAAAAACAGTCCTTAAGCTGTGTGATATGAGAGCACATATGCCAGGAACTTTAAGACACACATCCTCATAACAAATGACATACAGAGGATGATGTCATGATATGAAATTAGGAGGAAATGATTTATTTAAAAATGGGTTTTGAATCTCAGAGGCCCCTGCTTGCGGTTTCTCATCTCTTCAATATATCAGAGTATGACAGCAGTCTGGTGTGTCAATTTCAAGTAGTAACACATTACTTTTTTACACCTAGCCAAATAAAGAATCTGATTTGATACCGAAAAAATAAAAGGTTTATTTGCTTTATCGTTTGCTTTTGCTTTAAAATGTCTCCCTCTGATCCTCACTAGGTAATTACAACAGGAAATATGAGGTTATTTATCTGAGGTTTCGTATTAAAACCTGGTCTTGGCAATGGACACTTTCCTAAACCCTCTATAAATCGACAATCGATTATGCTGCAAAGGCAATACAATGCAATCCAAAGTACAATCAGACATTCCACTGAAAACAACTATTCTATACATGTACACATTGTGACTGGATCATAACTATACTTCTATTTAAAAAATGTACAGTATCACATTTTTTGTGTCTCAGTGCAAAAGATGTTTAGAAAGAAAACTAAAAAAGCAGTGCCCTTGATACATCCACATAATGTTCTTCCTTTGCATCCTCTAAACACAAAAAAACATTTGGTCATCTGAGTGCCAGAAAACAATGAATAAATTACATGACACATTTTTCAATTTTACAGTCACTGTCAATAGCAGCAGAAAAATCAGCTCAGACGGTTTAAATAATGCACTAATAACAGTGCATCGCTGTACTGACACAAACCATTCCCAGATACTAACAATGCAAACCATATTATTAACGATAATAGTAATCCAAATAACGATGACAAAAACTTGTACGTACAGTATATGCAAGTGCGTGTGTAGGTCTGTGTGTGTTTCGGTCAAAAGTTATTTACAGTGCATCAGTAAGTTCTCTGGCTTTGTTTTCCGTGTTTTTATAATCCAAAGGAAGGAGAAGAAAGGCAAATAAAAGTCCATGTTGCTAAGCATCATCAGCTGGTGCATATGCTGTTGATGGTAATGATCGCTGGGTCCACCAGTCCCATCTCCTCGTGCTCGTTCACACAGAGCTGGTAGCCGCAGCCTCGCCGCCGCTTCAGGGGAGTGACTTTCACGTCAGGTTTGGCACGTGGCGGCAGAAGGAAGCCGACACTCCCGGCGATGAGCATATGCCAGATGCTGTGGATGTAGAAGTAGTTCTCCTCCGTCTCCACGAAGGCGTATAAGGCCACCGCTGATGTGGCAATGGTGGTGCCAGGGAACAGGAAAAAGACCCAGCGCTTCCAGGTCGGCGGGTAACAGCGGCGCCGGCGGATGGTGCGCACAGTCTGAAGAACACAAAGCGGGAGACACAGTCAGTCATGAATAAATCAGCACGGTCTAAAACGCACGAGAAAGATGCATGAATTAATAAGACACACGAACCAACTGGGTATCATCAAGTTCACCGATTGTGGTCGTCTCAAAGACTGAACCAGTTAAGTATTACTGTTTTTACTTAAAACTCATTTAAAAAACTTTTGAAAAGTATTAAAACTGAGATTATACTGTACATAAACTTATTTTTCTGGGTCAGTAGCTGAACACACTTCTGGAAGCCCATTTCTGCCACTGCTTTGGTAAATCTTAATTGTGACATAAAAAAATCATAATTATGACAAGTTTAATTGAGACACTAAGTCATAATTATGAGAAAAAAAGGTTGAAATTATGAGCTAAAAAGTTATAATTATAATAAGTCATAATTGTGACTTTTTATTTCATAATTTAGACTTTTCCCTCAATTATGACTTTTTATTTCTTTTGACTTCCATAATTTAAACTTTTTATGTCAGAATTTGTACTTTGTCACATTTATGACGCTTTGTCTCATCATTCTAGCTGTCATAATTTCGACTTTTTGTCAAAAATATAACACTTGTATAGATTTCTTTTTTTTTCTTCTTCTTTTTTTAATGTGGCAGAAATAGGTTAGGTAACTTGATGTAACCCAGTGTAAGAGTAGCAAAAACTCAAACGTTTACTTTCACATTGCTGTTAGCTTTCACAATGAATCTTGGCCTAATATTTAATTAGTATTTAATAAACCAAACACATTTGCAATGGAACTTAACAGCCAGTATGGAAAAAAAAACTCAAGGTACAACTGGAGTTGACTGAACAAAATGAGATTGACTGACCCAAATATGTTTTAACAGTATTTACAACACCCTTTTTATTACTTACAATAATGGTGCAACATAACAATTTTTAAAATCCAGCTGGCTCAGATATCTGAGCTCGCCCCATTAGATTTAATGCCCATGATGCTTCTGCAGACCCATAAAGACGCTCTTGATATACACGAGCTGCTGCTATTAGAGCGGGATCCAAATGCACACAGTTATAAAGTTGGACATACAATTTACAGACTTCATAGGAATTCAATTCTCCAGCTTGTAGGGATCCTGATATTTATGAAGACTGTAAAGCACGCTGTCCTCCCACACTTCCCACCACACACTCTTCACACCGCTCATGCTCCTACTAATGCCATTACACGGTATTAATCTACCAGCTGAGTGTAGAGAAACACTGTTTAACAGATGTATAACACAGATTAACAAATGTAAACTCTACGGTTAGAAATGGAGAGGCTCTTTTGCACAGTTGTCACTAGTTTGTGTCCATCAGATTTGCTCTACCACCTATAGATGTTCTCCAAGTCATTATTAACCTTCCTCCTGTCCTGACAGTGCAGAGAGAATGAAATGCTATGCTTTTCTCTCTGTCTGTCATGACATTTCAATTATAATGTTCCACTGGTTGACGACATGTAGACTAGAACTTTGCCCCAGGTTACAATTTTATAGCCATGGCATGAATTTTAACTGTGAAAAATTGTCCTGTGCAGCTCAGGGAATATACAATGGGAGCTCTAGCACACATTCAAAGCCGATGTTTAATATCCTGTGACAGTATAGCAAGCCACAGGATTGAAAGCAAGGGCCCGAAATGGCCGAGATACTTTAAATCTCATGATTCTACATTGTTACCGCTGTCAAGCATGTGCAGCGGTCAATCAAACACACACACTCAGGTGACTGCTGACGACTCAATCACATTTCTCCTGCATAAAGAAAGGTGTTTTGCCGGCTTCCTGTGCAATTTCAAAACCGAAGTTACTAAAGTTTGCTTTATAACTGCTGAGGAATTCCATTTCTTGTCCTCATTTCTTGTCACATTACAGTCATATACTTCAGAAGATCCTTATCTGAAAATGTCCCGGAAAGCCTTCAAAGCCATTATGCATATTTTGTCATTTCCATACATTGGAAAGAGCACTCACTGAATCCTTTCTTACGCCGATTGTGCAAGTTTATTGAATTTACTGCTCAAGTGGCCTTCACAGTTATTTTACATGCATTTCTGTCAAAATTTTTTCCTGATGACGGTTCAGCTGTGATTCAACCTGCGTTTTATGCCAACACCCATTTATTTTATTAAAGTTTTGTCTTTGAAGATACTGAAGAGGTAGAATCATTCCTCAGATTCGCTGTTCTCTTTTACAGTGCAATAACTTATCCATGTTTTCTTCTAAATGAGAATAAAAAAAATATTTCCTGCAATACACAAACATTTTTTTAAAGAATAATACTACTAATAATAAATTGAACAATAAAAACAACGATAATAATAATAACAATAATAATAATGATAAATTAATTACACACATTATTATTATTATTATTATTACTACTACTACATTAATGGTCATCTCAAGTTGAAATAGTCCTAAATGTAACAAAGGTACATTTTACTTGATTTGTACACTACATAAAAAATAAATAAAACAAATATTTTCTATTATTTATTTATGTATTCATACTTGCTGAAAATGTGCATTTGTTATTATTGTTATTATGGTGGTATTTCTACCCGTGCTGACCCTTAAAAAATAACTTTCTGTGGTGTAACCTATAATCACATTCATTCAGTCATATTAAATATTTACCTAATAAAAACAAATGCAGTAATACATAACAAAATAATTAACAAAAACAATTCATTTAGACAGGTGACAAAACATTTTTACAGTGTATGCAAATATCAGTATCATTATGAGTTTATAATGAGTTACAGCTTAAACCATTATGAGAAAGAAACATCCTGCCCTCTGTCAACATTTCCTCACTCATTAATCTCCAGGCACATAACAGGTGCGTTTTGTAAAAGGACAGAATGGAAAATGGATGAGCTCTAAATGCGACACTTAACTGATGGGCCTAGTCTGAACCAACCCAACCACACAACAAAAAAAACAACACTTCATACTGGTGCACATCACAGCAAACCCCAGATGTCCTGGTCTTCATGTCGCATGCTATTTATTGATGAGGATTATTCTCAAAATGTGCTTGACTCCCATATGTTCCTTTTGACTTACATTGAAATTGATTGTCATTTATATGTCCCATTGTAAGGCTGCTGTTTTGACAGTGGGGTTGGAATCCAACACCCACGGTCCTGACCACAACCTTAAACAGTACAGGCTGCTCCTGAGATGAATCACACTTATTTAACCACCTCTGAGGGATATGCATTAATACATTTATAAAGAATTCATCAGTCAAGCAGGATATGCCTTCAGATATTGATTGGATAACGCAAGAATCAATGATGCCTGGACACAAGCTGAAACATGGTGCTTCACGCCCAGAGGCGTCATGCCCATTCAAAGTGAGGGGGCACGTGCCCCCTCAGATTTTTGAGCCAAGTGGATTTTAAATGCAGCTTCCAAAAGACAAAAAATAGCCGATTCATATTTTCTATATTCAATACAATCACACTGGCGTGATTAGACCGTTCAGTGCGTCATATCAGCTGCTAATTTCAAATCTGCGTTCCCTGGCTGGCGCTGAGCCAGAGATAAACGCGTTTTTACAGCGCTGCGCATTATAACCAATCACACACGATGCTGTTGAGCTTATGAATGCAATGACCAATCAGAGGTGTTCAGATGAGTCATCACTAAAATGCCGGCGTTTTCTTCACTCGATCGCTGACTGAATATCTCTCTCTGGCGAATTCTCTCGTCAGAAACAAGTGCAAATGTGTGTACGAATCTGTAAAATATTAATTTCATAGTGTAAACAGCTTCAGTGATTTTAATGGGAGTTTTTGAGAGTGCTTGAACTAGACTCAGTGAAAATGTTCTTTGATAATGTAAATGTTCTTTGCTCTCTTTCTGTACAATGAAAGTGTTATTAGTAGCCTAACTTGCAATGTTTTTATTCACATTAACTTTCAATGTTAAATTCACATTAAATATAGTCAGTCGTTTTAAAAACATGTTATGGCATGGCACCCATAAACAGACAGGTTTTTATGCATAGCCTAGTTAATAGATTACATTATTAGACCATCGCTCACTATAGATCAACATAATCTATAAAGATATTTCATGATATAGTTAATGCGTTTGGGAATGTTTCGAATAAAAAGGAAACAATAAATAAATAAAACATAAGCGCTGTTGGCTGCTGTGTCACATGACGACCAACCCCCCTCCAACCAACTCGTGCCCCCTCAAAAATAATGAGTGCATGACGCCCCTGTTCACGCCTCAAATCTGGTTAGCATGCTTCTGGAGCATTGAAATGCAAACCAAAATGTATTATTAGCCAACAAACTACACAGCATAATTGCTTATGTGTTCAGTAGTTATTTATAATTCTGTCTGTGAGATGCTGCATCATGCATGAAGCTCAGGCAGTATATTCACAGCACAGAATAGAAGCTTATTAACTAGAAACTAGTTAGCATGGTTCAGTTACAGTAGCCCCTGTTGGCAGATGCCGAAATTACACCATCTGTCCATTCGAAAATATTCATGTATTCTGAAAAAAATACTATTTATCCAAGCAACAGTAAATCATCACAGTTGTCACTGTTAAATAAAACTGTTAAAGATCTTAAAGATCTTAGATTCTTAATTGAAATAAAGCTGAATAAATGAGTATGAATATTAGATGAAAACAAATATGAATAAAAAACTGAAAATTATTTAATTAATTAATTAATTTATTATTTATTAACTGAAATTATCTAAGTTGAAGAACAAAAATTACTAAAACTAAAACAAAAATAAATTTAAGCTAAATATAATTAAAAAATTAATATACATACATGCATACATATACATACATATGTGTGTATATATATATATATATATATACATACACACTGTACAAAGTAGAAGTTTTACTGGGCCTCCCAGACAAATTTCTTCCGTTAGTGGGGAAATCGTATATATTACATATATATAAACATATATACATAAATCGTAAATATTTCCTTTTAATTTTACATCATATCATTTCTGTTTGAAATCTGTCAAAAATAACTTCCCATATATGCATATGTCATTGGGTTACAGTACATATAGTAGGTACTATTTCATAATATTTGTCAGAAAATTTATAAAGTGGAGTTGTTGAGGCTCATAACAATAAAATGCATGAGTCATGGATCAATGTGTAAAGTATGAAACAGAGCCATGGGAGGTCACCACAGAGAGAAAAACAAAACTCTTTTAAAACATTACTGCTGATGACCACAGAAAGTTTGCAAAGACCTCCTCCAGGTTCCAAAGCATCACTGAAAACATGAAATATTTTATATCTGAGGAGAAAGAAACCTTATCCTGTACGTGAAGCATGGGGAAGTGTAATGAAATTTGCCAGCTTTGCTGCATCAGGGTCTGGCTGCATTAAAGTTGTATCAGGAAATTCCACAGCAGAAGGTGTTGAATGACCCTGAATCTGAAACTCAGAAGGGTCATGCAACATGACAGTCCAAATGTAGCTGTATATCCACATCAAATATATTCTTATTATAGATTTGCTAAAATGTTAACCTCTAATAAACTGCTGTAGCATAGTCAAAGCAGGCCATTTTAGCAAAACATCCCAAAACCCAATCACGTGCCTTTATTTGGTTTGTAGGTGATATTTCAAGCTTTATTCTACTGTAAAAAATAAAATGTGTATTCCTCTAGCAGAAGTAATTTGATTTTACGTGTTAGAATTCAAATTGTGGCTGTTATTGGATATACCAAATGAAACTCATCTCACTGTAAGGGAAAGAGAGAAGACCCATCCAGACAATATGTTTCTCTTTCTCTCTCTGCCTATGTATGTATGTATGTATGTATGTATGTATATATACACAGACACACACATATATATATATATATATATATATATATATATATACACACACACATACATACATTATATATATATATATGTATATATATATATATATATATATATACACATATACATTATATAGTGTGTGTTACTTGCTCTAATTTAAGCTTTTGGTGTACATTCAGAATGCAGAGCCCAAAAACACTACAAGAGGATCACAGAAGATAATGAACTGCACTGTAAACAAATTGTGTGGATGTAGCATGTCACAAGCTTGATAAATTGTAGCTTTTTCCTCAGTGCTAAAATGGATGTAAGAATCACACAGTGGGATGCTTTGTACTTTGTTTGCGTAGGCTTGGGGAGCTTTGAAATAGAGGTGTCAACTGTAAGCCATTATGTGCCATGGAGATGATAGACGTGTGTATTTGACAGTCAATGTCACATTCAATGAATTTTAGACAGAATTAGAGTAATCTTTACTCTTGTCTTTCAATATGACATTCAGAAATGCAAGAAGATTTCAGCCTATTCATGTATTTAGTCTGTAGAGCTTATATTAAAAGTGTTTGCAGTGCTGTGTTAATAATAGTTATTTAGATTATCTAAAATTTTAACACCATTCTTTTGCATCACCAGTTGTCATAAATGTGCATCAAACATTAGGTTTTAACATAGCAAATATATAGCACATCAAAAAAAAAAAAAAAATAACAAAATACAAATGTGTCTTTTATTCTGTTCAGATGATTTTCCTCATTCTGTTCTATTAGAAGCATTATTAGTGCCTTCAAGTGTAAGTTTAGGTCACAGGAGGAAGAAATGATCTCTGCTTGTCGTAGTCTTGTTGAACGTTTGATATTCTCTCATTATTTCTCTCTCACACAATACAGTATATCTTTGTAGCTGCAGTAGAAGTTCATTGGCTCCTCTTCTCTCTGCATGTATATATCCAGCAGCACATTCGACTCAAGGGAGGACGTGCTTCTCACACTCAACTGTAATTTGCCAGAGGCTCTGGAAAAGACTTTTCCTTGTCCAACACCCATTATTTTTTTATCATCTCACTTCAGGAAAGCAGTGTGGTCACTTGAGGATTTAGCATAAAGTACAAGCTGCCTGGTAATGGAACAGCAAGGGCGTCTCTAATACTGACAGAACAGGAAAACTTTTAATGCCACACCATGCTAATGCATAGATAAATGCAGCCTTGAACGAGGGGGTGCATGCTGGACCAGGTAACGTGAAATGCCTTCATAAATTATAGATATTGAAAAGGTTCTTTGTTGTCACTCAACAGCCAAAGAAAAAAATAGCGCTGGCATTTAACTGCCAGATCCATCAGACTGAAAGAACAAGGTTAATTTTGGACACACAGGCACATTGCCTTATAATATGATGTTTTCATTACATTTACAAACAATCATAAAATTTATTTTATCCACTTACAAAACTGAAAAGCTTTGTTTTTCCCATTGAAAAAAAAAATATCTTAAACCAGCAAAAGTTGGTTTTAAAAGGATTTTGGGCTTTGTCAGGCTAAGACCAGCTCAAGACAAGCTTAAACCAGCTGGGGGACCAACTAGCTGTCCAGTCTAGGCACAGTTAGAACAGTTGAAGACAAGTCTAAACCAAGGCATCGATAAACCAGCTGGGAGATCAACTGGCAGCTTCAAACCTGCTTGTCCAACCTGGAAGACCGACTAGACCATTTGGGAGACCAAGTGGCTATCCGGTTAAACTATCTAATGACCTGCTTGGCCAGGCTGGAAGACCAGCTAAGACCAACTTAAACCAGACTATTAAAGTCCAGTACACCAGCTTTTGCTGGTTTACACCAGGAGTTTCAGCAGGTGTAGGTTTAGAAGACAAAAACTTAGTTAACAATCACTTGTGACAAACAACAATGCCTCTATCTTGCAACCACAATGCCAACATCTGTTAATTTTTTATGCTCTGAGCCATATAACTGAAATCCATTCTGGTATGATTTATTGATATATTAAACATTTAATAAGGATGCATTACAGTCCTAAACACATGGAATCTATGCATGTGCACAATGCTACTTACCCAGGCGATGGCCATGATGCCTAAAGCAAAAAGACTGGGGCCCAGCAGGTTCCACAGGCCATGGCGGTCCAACTGTAAGGCCATTGACAGAGCCATCGCCCCCAGCAAGTACAGCACCTGGTAGGAGAGTGGCAAAGAGAAAAAATATTAGTCCAAACATCAACAACTCATCATGTCTAGAGGCAATAGTGAATCCCCAGTCCAATTAGGACCATCTTGCATTGGCCACCCTCTGTCAGACAGACTGTAAGTAAAGAGTGGTGGTGCTAAAAATGTCTCTCTAACTCTCTTTCCTTCCCTCCTAAAGTTCAGAACTGTTGTGACATGGGTGATTTGATTAGTGTCTGCAAACTGCAGCACTCAGCAAAACACGCAATCACCTAACGCATATAGAAGCGTTCTCCCTAGAGGAGAGCTATTTTTTCTTGTTCTTTCCATTAGACGCTTCCATCACAAACAGCGGTCCTCTCACTTTATTTTTCTGATTCTAAATTACTCAAACATAAAGTTTATCACATTCTTATTGTCTTTCTCCGTGTGCGACTTTCCATAAATCTCACTCTTTCCCTCTGCGGTTGAGCGGCTGAAGACTGAACTACAGAGAGTATGCACACACCTGAAAGTGTCCACCTATATTTACTCAGCTCCACAGCGAAATGTCACCATCATTATGACAGCACATGACAGACTGCTGACATTCGTATATTTACACTCTGTGTAAGCGCTTTACTGAGGTGGACAAAATTTCTGCTCTCTTGCACATCTTGGAAAGCTCTTTTCTTGGCAATAAAGTCCATGAAAAACTACTGGCCTCCATGAATCACACAAAATGAATTTATAGAAATTGATGACACAAGAAATATACAGCATTTCTGGGCTCAAGGGCCTTCGTATGTAATTTTAACTATCAGATTGTGGTTCTTATATACAGTGGCCCTAAAAAGAGAATTTTGGGCATATACACACTACTTTTCAAAATTTTGAGGTCGGTACTATTTGTAATGCGTTTGAAAGGAGTCTCTTATGCTTATCAAGGCTGCATTTATTTAATACATGACCCTGGACCACAAAACCAGTCATAAGGGTCAATTTTTCAAAATTGAGATTTATACATCATCTGCAAGCTGAATAAATAAGTTTTCCATTGATGTATGGTTTGTTAGGATAGGATAATATTTGGCCGAGATACAATTATTTGAAAATCTGGAATCTGAGGGTGCAAAAAACTCAAAATACTGAGAAAATCGCCTAAAGTTGTCCAAAAGAAGTTCTTAGCAATGCATATTACTAATCAAAAATTAAGTTTTAATATAGTTACGGTAGGCAATTTACAAAATATCTTCATGGAACATGATCTTTACTTAATATCCTAATGATTTTTGGCATAAAAGAAAAATTGATCATTTTGACCAATTCAATGTATTTTTGGCTATTGCTACAAATGTTCCCCAGCGATTTAAGACTGGTTTTGTGGTCCAGGGTCACATATAAAACACAGTAAATCATTAATATTCTGAAATATTTGAAATCATTTTTCAATTTTTTTTTTTATAAATTTTAAAGCGTAATTTATTCTTGTGATGGAAAGCCGAATTTGCAGCAGCTTTAACTTCAGTCTTCAGTGTCACCTGATTGCTCAGAAATCATTCTAATATGCTGATTTGGTGCTCAAGAAACATTTATTATTACTATCCATGTTGAAAACGGTGTTGCTGCTTAATATTTTTCTAGAAAGTGTGATACATTTTTTCAGGATTCTTTAATGAATATAAAGTTCAAAAGAACAGTATTTATTTAAAATAGCAATCATTTATGACATTATATAATTCTTTACTGTCACTTTCTTACCTTGCTGAACAAAAGATTATTTTAATTTAAATTAATTGCTTTAAAAATCATACTCACCCCAAAGTTTTGAATGGTAGTATAAGACTGAGTTTGGTTTGATATTTTTCTTCTTTATTCAATGCAAACACATTCATTCTGAACATTAGCCACACTTACAAAACATTTGGAGGCACAGAGTGAAGAACCACAAGGTTTATGGAAATTAAATTTGCTCTGAGTTTGCGTCTGAGTGATTTTTACCTGTTTGATAATGGATTTGAGTCTGGCCATGGCGATAACAGTGACCCATACAGACATGAGCGAGCCGAGGAAGTCACAGAACTGTAGCACGTCATACTCCATGATGCAGAAGACCACAATGCCTGGCTGGTCACAGGCATGATAAAACTGTTCAGGGGTGAAAGAAGAAAACAAAAGGTCAGAGGAGGCATGAATAAAATATAACACTCTGACATGTCACTGGTTCTTGACTGTAATCTCCATACTTCAGCTGCCACTGATATGCTGAATTAGGACTCATGATGGGTTTGTGAGATTGCGTTAATTAGGCATATTTGTTCAAAACTGGAACAGAATGCAAATCTAGTATAAAATATAAATCATACAACAGTTAGTTCCAGTTTTGGTCCATTAAGTTGATTTACAAGTTACAACGGCTTTGAACATATCTCATCAAGTCAGAATTTAGAGTTAGCATTATGAATTTTTATTATGTTTGAAACTGTACATATCTTTCTTTAATTTCAGATGATCATGAAAGCAGAAGAATATCACCTGTTAATGTCAACATGCAAGTAGTAGCAACTGAAATGTTTATGCTATCCCCATTTTGGGTATATTTTTGATATCTTCAAACTCACAGTGGAAAAGAACATGGTGAAAATATAGACAGATGCCTCCAGCAGGTAATGACTGCGGATGGCGATGGTCACAGGTGGGACGAACATCAGGTTGCTGAGGCACAGAAGGAGAGTTGAGAGCAGCTGGAAGCCGTATGAGTATGCCTCTGTGTTGTCCGTGCAACCCCAGCCATCCCAACCTAGAAAAGCACACATGCATTACTAACCAAAATGGTCCTAAGCTGGACTCAAAATGGACCAGAAAGATACAGTTTTAAGCATAAATCTTGAAAACTTCAGTCCCAGTTCATTGTAATTACATGGAAAAGAACATGCAAAACATGTCTTCAAAATTTCTTTTATGTTCCGCAGAAGAAAGAAAGTCGTGTAAGTTTGGAATGACGTGGATTTGAGCAAATGATGACTGCATTTTCATTTTTGGATGCACCATTTCTTTCAAAGCAGGTACACTACTGTTCAAAAGTTTGGGGTTAGTAAGATTTATTTTATTTTTTTTTATTTTGAAGTAAGGACTCATTATTGATCAAAAGTGGTTAAAAAAAGATTTCTATTTAAATTTCATTTGAACTTACTTTTCATTAAAGAATCCTGGGGAAAAAATCATGCATGATGCTTTCCACAAAAATATGAAGGCGCACACCTGTTTTCAACATTGATAATAATAATAATAATAATAATAATAATAAATGTTTCTTGAGCAGCAAATGAGCATATTAGAATGATTTCTGAAGCATCATGTGACACTGAAGACTGGAGTAATGATGCTGAAATTTCAGCTTTGCCATTACAGGAATAAATTACATTATAAAATATATTCAAACAGAAAACAGCTATTCTAAATAGTAATAATATTCCATAATATTACTGTTTTAACTGTATTGCAACCCCAAGTTTTTGAAAGGTAGTGTATGTACAATATACTCCTGTCCATATCCTCAAAGCAAACTAAGCAAGCAAAAAACTAAATAATAAAACACACACATTGGCAATGCATGTAAAGGTAACAAAGAAAAAGAAAAAAACCACAGAAATACACATGTACTTTCTTCCTCGTTCACACACACATTCTGTTCCTCATCTGTCAGCTGTTGTAAACAGCTTCATAAATATAGATTGGATTCGGGCAGCCTACTGTTATATAAACACCATGAAGGAAATAGATGTACCGCACCTCTAACCTCTCATAGAAAATGCTAGAAAAAATACCACAAATCTCTCTGATTACGGAGCCTTAATTAGCCAAACCACAAACAAAAATCCTCAAAGGCATGTCGTGATTGAAGTCTCGCTGAGTGTCGACAAAGACGGTCAATTGAGCTTTACCAGACACTCGAGAACAGAGAAGAGCTTTGCATGCGTGCTGTATCAGAGCACTCAGCTGTTTGCCAGAAAACATTCATTAAAAGGGTAAATTTGTCTATGCTAATGACAAAAGAAACTATGGGTAAGGATCCAGGGGGAGAGGGGAAACGAGGCACCAGAGCTTTATAATGGCGCTGTAATTGAGAGGTTGTGATTAGCATATTTCTCAGGATCATCAAATGTCCTCTAATTAAAAACCACTTGATTTGTGATCTCACAGTTATACAGCAACATGATTGGCACATGTGTAATTGAAGCATTTAACATGCCAATTAACTTTGAATGGCATCTGACAGCAGAGGAGAAAGATAATAAATGGAATTATTAAATATTACTGCGATTATCATCATATTAAGCACAAGGGTGATAACACCCTGGGGAGGGAGGATAGATTTGTTCATTTAGTTAAATGACACAGAATTCCTGCTCCTTTATTTTCCTGAAAGATAAAGTTTCAAGGAGTTTTCAAGCACACGCGTCATATTATAAGTGTAGGAACCAACAATTGTCCTGCACGCCACTTCTAGGAATACTGGGGGATTTCAGCGCCACTTCTGATTTGCGACACATAATTACATCTAATATTTCTAATATGGCAAGTGCATGAGTTGATTATTGGCAAAACAAAACAAAACAAATTTAAATTGTAGCATTATAAAGAAAATGCACTACCTTTCAGTTTTTAGGTCAGTAAGATTGATTGATTGATTTTTTTTCAGCAAGAACACAGTAAAAAAACATTTATAATGTTACAAAAGATTTCTATTTAAAATAAATAGAACAAATAATTATAAATTTTGAACTTAACACAACTGTTTTCAACACCAATAATAAGAAATGATTATTGAGCACTAAATCAGCATATTGGAATGATTTCTGAAGGACTGGAGTAATGACTGCTAACAATTCAGGCTAGAATAAATTACAATTTAAAAATTAATTTTAAAAAACAATAAACAAATAAGTTTCTGATCAAACGAATGCTGCCTTCCATTCTTAAATTTCTCTGCCTTTAAATGTGAATGGAATGTGAAACCTGTATTTTTCTGTGCTTTTTTGTCAGTTTGACATAAAGCCAACACGTACACCAACATGTACTCATAAAATCCAAAATATATCAAATATTACAAAAATTCCTTTGACTATATTTTACTTAAGTCCAGATGATATAAAAAGTGACATTAAATGATTTTTTGCTGATCATTTTCCATTCTTGCCTGTTTTAGGGTTAAAAATATGACAAAGTTACACCAAGCATTTTACAAAAGAGAACACATGGGTTAAGAAAGGCTTTGGGTGCTCACCTGCTTTACACTCGCATGCAGCATACAGGTAGTTGTTGGTCCGCAGGAGTTTGCATTGGCCATAGGTGCCACAGTCATTGATGCAGGGGGTCAGGTAAGAGCGAAGGTACACCTCAGCTGTTACATTAGTACACATCTCAAACCTGTACAAGAACAAAGAGATGACAAGAAGAAAGTGAAATGTCGAATATAAGCTTTTAGGAAAATACCAAGAATGAACAGTCTGAAATTTCTTTGAACATTCTAAGAATTCTGAAAATGCAGTTACAATAAATGTGGACTGAAGCTTTTACGGTTGCAAAAGCTTTCAAGCTTTGTGTGAGAAACAGCCCAAAATTAGAGATGATCTCCTCTGTGTTTCTCACACACAGCTATAGCATGGCTTCACAAGAATTATAGTTCACAAGTTGCATAGATCACTTTTACGATATTTGTATGGTGCTTTTGTGTCCTTTTCTTGAAGTTGAACTCATTGTACTTTTATAGAAAATACAAAGCAGCATAGTCTTGTAAATAACTGCTTTTGTGTTCAGTGGAACAAAGAAAAAGTTTGGAACAACATGAAGCTGAGTAAATGATAACAGAACCTTCATTCGGGCGAACTCTTCCTTTAAGACAATATGAGGTGTGAATATGTGAATATAAGTCGAAACTGATGTTATAATCTCCATGGTAGTGTGAAAATACATACTGTACAGCCTCTGTGTGCAATTCTGAATGAAGATATCAAACTTAACATGAACTCTCACTGTCAGAATTCATTTTCATTTTGAATGAGATATAGTAAGGTTACGAGAGTCTAGGTCAACATAAAAGTGAATTGCTTCACAAGTACTGTATTTCAGAGCAGCAAAATAGGAAACATCCCACAGTTCACATGCTGCTACTACTGCACTTGCTAAATGTTTGAAGAAGGTAAATACATGGAGTGCTATGAATATTTTACATCCTTTTCTCAGCAACTGCAGTCTGATAATTTAGTGCAGAAACACAACCAGAAAGACACATAAATGTGCTCACCCGTGTTCAGTGGCACACAGGGATCGCAGGCTCAGATACCACGTGCCCGTTTGCGGGTAGGGAATCCTCAGCTTGGTGATATTTGCGGTGGTGTTAATGGAGAGATGAAATCCTGAAACTGATTCTGATAGAGAAAGAGCACAAACAGGTAAAGGACAAGACAAAACAGTGCCACCATTAGCTATGACTTAACTCACAATTATTATTGTGATCATTCTTAAGAAAACCCTGCTAAGTGCATATATGAGTGATGTGCTAAATCATAAAATGGACCATAAAAGAAAATTCATGTGGTAGAAGCAAGTTTACCACATCTCACCTGCAACCACGTGATGCAATTTATGTTTCATTTGCATTGAAATGGCGACATCTTTCTTTGTTTCACCTGAATTGTTTCCAAAAAAAGCACTTCATTGTTTTTATTGCCATGATTTTGGATCAAAGCCCTAGGGAATGTGAGTTGTCTTCATGAACATTACAGCAAAGGGCATTGGCCCAAAGCAATTTAAAAGACAAACGGAAATAAATTTAAACATTTCTGTCCCTACACTTTTTTTGTTCGCTGTAAAATAAAGAAAATCCACTGCAAAAATGGCAACAGTTTTTCAACAGTTTTTCACCAAAACATATGACACTAAAATAATGTCATGAACATTAACAAAACAATGTAAAATTTAACATTAAACACAATATGGTACTTAACTGATAAAAAATATATATACTATTAATATAAATATATAAATACATATGATATTTTAATAGAATCTAATCAAATTTGATGTCTCACAATATTTTTTCACTATAAATGTTAACTGTAAGTAGATATTTTTTACTTCCAATTAAAACATTTTTTACTGTACTTTAATATATTATCAATATTTTTACTAATAAATATCACTATAACTATATATTTGCTCATTTAATAATTTTTCACTATATACTGTATGGTGAGATAACTTATAATTATTATTGTTATTTATTTTTTAATAGTAAAAATAAAAAGGTTTTACTATTATATTTTAGCATTCCTTTTTTATTAAAATTGCAAACAACATTTAAAGGGGTCATCGGATGCAAAATTCACTTTATAAATTGTTTGAAAGTAAATGTGTGTTGGAAGTGTGTGTACACATCCATCCTATAATGATAAAAATCCACCTAGTGTTTTTTTTTAAAATCCCTATTTTAAAATCCCCTATTTTAAATTCTCAAATCAGGCTGTTCTGAGATTCTCTGCACAGGCCGCTCCCACGATAGCTGATTGACAAGACCATATTACCTTAGACCCGCCCTGAGTGAGCTGTCATTAGTCCATCATTGTGTCGACTCTGGTGCAGGGGAAGACAAGATGTCTCAGATTAAGCGATTGAGGCGTTTTGTTGTTGGATGAAAAAATGAATATAGCAGTCATCATTTACTCCCGATATCTGAGCCGCGGAAGACGCAGAGGATTACGTTTGTTTGTGAAGGGAATGCACCCCCAATCTACCTAAATGCATCTATGTTTGCACGAATCATTCGTGATCCAGCTTCACCTACAGAAGAAGTGAGTATAAGAGCGGCTCGGAAGAGAGGGGCGGAGTCAGCAGAGCTCATTTGCATTTAAAGGAAAATGCTACAAAACGGCTTGCTCTGACAAGAGCTGTTTTTGACAGGTTTAAAAAGGTGTTTTTTACACTACCATTGAGAATTTGTAACCAAACTGTGTTACAGACTTTTCATTAAGACCTTAAAGAATCATATCAACTTGTGGAAAATGGGCATCCGATGACCCTTTTAAAAATGCGATGGTGAAGATACAGACTATATATGGCTTAATGAGCTTCCTCTTAGATTATATCATAGACTGTCCTACCAGATTCACATGAGACTGACGTGTTGTCGTGAAGGGACAGCGGCATCCCATGATTCAGGCAGCCAAAGATCGTAATATTCTCTCCTCTCACTGAAGACTGGAGGGGGAAAAAAAGACAAAATAGGTTTGAATCTTGTTAAAGATAAGTGAACATCAAAGTTAATTAATGAGTTACTTTGAAACACAGACAGTGGATGACACAAAGCGGGTCAAACGAGGGTTTGGCAGGCAAAGGAGAAGGCTGTGATATAACCGTTGGAGATGTGATAATTTCATAGAAATATCAAAGGAAAAGAGGTTCTTTGTAGATGAGCGAAAGGCCAATCATCTCCCTCTGCAAGCTCCTTATCCACAGACATCTGAAAATAAAGATGTTCGCCCTTGTCTTTCACCCGGTTCATAAATAATACAGAGAGGCCTGATGAATAAGCGAATCCAGGACATGAGGCAAATTAGTGATCTCTCGCACATGCACAAATTGTGGGAGAGAGAGAGGGGAAAAATAACACTTTGAAGCAAAGTATCATGTTCTCTGACTAATCAGAGTTATCCATTACATTTTATGACAGCAAGCAGTCGGATAGCAATGATAGGCTAATAATTCAATTACATGTCATGTTCTTGGTGCTATCTGAACCCTAAAGAAACCATATACAAACATGCCCTCTGGGGTCTCCAAAATCTCAACCTTTACTCTTTAATCTGGACCCCAAGAAAAAATAGTGCTCAAGGGTCTGAATTTTTTAAATGTATTACAGAGTGAAAGGTATAGTGCAATGTAAACAGGTGAAGTGTATAATTTCAGGGTTCACCAAACAGAACTGAACTTGTAGAAACAGGCAGGTGGTATTTATTTATTTATTTATATATAATAATTATTTTATATATGATTATACATATTATGATATTTATATATAATCTGTGTATATACACACACATACACTGCATGGTCAAAAAAGTCACCATCTAGATTTAAGTAAGCAAATATGTTAAATTGTAAGATTAAATCAATATTGTAGTGATTAATATGTTTCTGGCATGTTGTATTTTTTGCAACAATTCTTTTATCCTTAACTTTGGCATACCCCCAAAAAAACAAAGCAAATGCTATATTAGTACTCAATTCAAGCTTGTACAAATTAAAGCTTAAATATAAACGTTATAAAATTAAGTAAAGCCAAGTTTTGGAGTGATGAATTTCAAAGTATGTAGATATGGTGACTATATGATATCTATTGTATTATTTACTTAGATGTTTCTAACACATACACTTTAAAAGCATGGTTTAATTCAATGCTACATTAAGTAAAATCAAAGTAATGCCAAGTAAGGAAAGGAGAAAGGAAAGGGAAGTGGTGTGTGGCCAAGTATGGTGACCCATACTCGGAATTTGTTCTCTGCATTTAACCCATCCAAGTGCATGCACACAGTAGTGAACACACACCCGGAGCAGTGGGCAGCCAATGCTGCGGTGCCCGGGGAGCAGTTGGGGGTTCAGTGCCTTGCTCAAGGGTCTCACCTCAGTCGTGGTATTGAGGGTGGAGAGAGTGCTGGTTATTCACTCCCCCCACCTACAATCCCTGCCGGACCTGAGACTCAAACCCATGACCTTCGGGTTACAAGTCCAACCCTCTATCCATTAGGCCACGACTGCCCCAAGTGCAATAAGCTTTGACTAAGTAAAAATTACTACAACTTTTACTGGCCAAGCTAAAGTTACTTATTTTCTTTGTTCAACTTAACTTAGGCAAGTAGATTTTACTCGACAATATCAAATAAATTATACAGAGCAGTAGCAGTAAAACTTACTTAAAATGTGTTAGTGCAAATTGCTATGAAGATTTTATCAAGTAAATCCTACAAGTTGTTTTTTTTTCAGTGCATGTACATATTCCAGGATGACAATACCAAGATTCACCAGGCTCAAATTGTGAAAGATTGACCACCACTACGGTGGCCGAGAGAGGTCAACTCGCTGCAAATAGAAAAAAACACACCTGCAAATTAAGAAAACAACTTCGTCAATTTTACAACACACACGTTGCAAATGCTCACAACTCAACCAAATAAAGAAACACACAACAAATAGAAAAAACCCCTGCAAATTAAGAAAACAACTTCGTCAATTTGACAACACATGCGCTGCAAATGCTCACAACACAACCAAATAAAGAAACTCACTGCAAATACAACAACCAAAGAAAATAAAATGCGCTGCAAATAAAATTCTTTATTTGTTTGTGTTGTGAGCATTTGCAGCACCTGCTGTCAAATTGATGATGTTTTCTTGATTTGCTGGTGATTTTTCTATCTGCATGTGTTTTCTGAAGTTGCAGCGTGTTGAGCTCTCTTGGCCACCGTACACCACAGAGTCCTGACATTAACCACCAGAGTCAAACCACTCTGTAAAGTTGCCTCCTGCACATCCCAAAGACTTTTGAATTGGATTCACAATGTGGTGGCCACTTCATACAAGTAAATGATTCCTCATGCTTAATAAACTACTATTTCATGAGTCTGATGACTCTTGGTATTGTCATCCTGAAAATGACATGGTTGTTTAAGAAGTGAAAAGCTACGTACTTTATCTGTTAGGGCTAAAAGAATCATTGCAAAACATACATCTTGCCGGAAACATGTTATTTGCAACAGTGATCCAATCCTAAACTCTTCAGTCTCTGCTTATTTAAATACAACTGGCCAGGCAGTGTATAGTGACACATTTTATCTATACATATTATAATTTAAAAGTAACTACATACAATATAACCATACCCTGAGAATTTCTATACTATTCACATTTGTAATATCTATTGTGTCTGTTTTAGCAAGCTTTAGGCATCCATCATTGTAAATCTCTGGCATTGTCTCTTCCTGCATAAGGCCTGACAGCTGTAGAAAATAGAAAATAAAGAATAAGAGCCACTGTCTGTGTCATAGGACTGTCTGCAACCATGTAATCTAAATGAATCAAGAGCGTCTCAACCACAGGCTTTTATCGAGCCAGTGTTTTTAGTAATCAGTACAACAGAAACTGAAATTTCCTGGCTTCTCTCTTACTCGATATTCAGCGTGGAGTGCTTTAAAGTCAATGCTGTGCCAAGCACCTGTGTTGAGCTGGCCTCAGACCAGACTCCAATCAGGGATGTAAGTTTTTAACAATGACGGATGACCAGCTGGGTTCACTCAAGGCAGATCTTGGCTGTCATTCAAGACGGTTTAAAAATTAACAGCCCACAAAAGTTTCCTCCATGCATTTCAAAACTGTAGTGACCACAAAACGGTTGACACGTCTGCTGTCAAATGTAAAAGCCACATCTACCGCAGTATTGGCATTAATTAGACAGGGCAACACCTGATGAGTAGGATTGGGTACCGAAACCCGGTACCAATATGGCACCGGTACCTATGTAACCGGTATGTACTAGAACCGAATCAGAACGCAGATTTCGGTGCCTCATTTCGGTGCCATGCCTGAGCGATCGATTAAAATATTTGTCCTTTGTTTCTCCGAAACGAACGTAAGAAGCATCATCCCCGGCACCGCACGTAAAAAATAATTTCCCTACTGAGAAAATGCACGTGAACTCAAGTCGAAAAGCTCTAATAATACAAGTCCAACAAATCTTTGTAGTAACGCGAGTGTGCTGTTTTCACATTCCCACTTAAAAGCACTACTCTGGAAATGAGAGCATCCGAGGAGCGCGTGAATGCAGAAATTACACTTGCTCTGACGGCGGGTTAAAATCACATTACATTCTAACATTGTAACATTGCAATCTAAAAACAAAAATAATGCTTTTAAAGCAGAAGTTAAATTTACTAAACTAAAAATGAAAATAATAAAAAAAGCACAGACTAATTGAGTAAAAAGGCTATTTTGATTACCCCATTACACTTTACAGTTAGTGCTATCATACAAATACACTTACTTGTAGGTTTAAAATTCTACATATGTCACATTTATTGTCCAACTACAAATATTTCAGCAAAATGTATATATTAGAGTTATTGCGCTCCATCTGTTTGGCGCGCATGCGCGCGGCGGCGCTCGTTCTAAATGAAGTCTGTGAAGTTTAGCGGAGAATCGCAAAGCAAAAGCTCACGCACTTCTGACAGCAAAATGGAAATATTTCCATGGCTTTCTAACATTTACAGATGGAGAATATACCTGTGAAATGTAAGTCATGCATTACGGAAAACAGCAAACACATTAAACAGCGCCAGAAGCATCTCTGTCAGCGACACACAAAGCCTTTCTGTCAGAGCATCTGACAGGGAGAGCGCGAGCCGCTTTAAACTGAAACTATAAACTATAGGCTACTATATCTTACGAGTTTTTTTTTTTAAAGCCCTTCATATAAAGCTTGTCACATGTTTAGAACAAATTGTATTATGTACTTTCTCCGCAGCAGTTCAGTCTGTGTCCTCCCTAGATATTTTTTCAGATGCGCTCGTATCAAACTACTGTATATCAATATTAACGGTATTGCTTCATACCGTATCGCTTATAAAGAATATATCGATATATATCGTACAAACTCCGCCCAGCCCTAGTTTTAATTAAAATGCCTAAAGCTAAAATTATCTTGTATTCACGTTTTTAAACCTGTTGTCCAACAAAAGAGAACATTATAATCTTTTTAGTCCACAACACCAGTTAAATGCTTCCTTTTGTGATCTGATGTAGCTTCTTGTCACAGAATGAGGCAGAACATATGTTCCATAGGCTACTAATGCATCAATTAGCAATGGATTATAAATATACTTAATCATTATGTAAATACCAGAGATGGCTTGAATAAACTACAGACAAACTATATATTGTCATAGTCGAGTGTTTAATGTATTTGTTTTATCATTCAAAACGTTTATATCTTCTGTTTACTCAGTTACGATAGCAATGCCTTTGTCCATATTGGGGATTTCCTGGAGCTTCATGAGTTCCATATACAGTATGTGTGTGTATATATATATATATATATATATATATATATATATATATATATATATATATGTATATGTGTGTGTGTGTATATATATATATATATATATATATATATATATATAGTATCGGTTCAGGCACCGTTTAGGCACCGGCACCGTTTTAAAAGTATCGATTTGGCACCGGTATCGAAAAAAACCCAAACGATACCCAACCCTACTGATGAGTGGAAAGAATTGATTGCAACAGTAGGAGAAGCAATGATGAGCAGTGTTTGCTGTTAAGAATGAATATTCTGCCAATACCTGGGATAGAATGCATTTTTTTTATTCATTATAAGGATTGTGGCTGTTTGATCTTTACTGATCTTTTCTTTTGTGTTATGACGTACATCCATGTGAAACGGATTATCAAAAAAAGACAAACAGTTGTAGGGGTTCAATTTGTCAGTTGTTATTTGGATGGAGGCAGATCTGAATGAGAAGTCTGATATTTTGATAAAAAATTACAAGCCAAAAAAAGTTAAATTAAACATATGCATGGATGAATTGTTCGCACAAGATCAATAAGATCCATTTAGCAAATAGATACAGTAAATGTTCATTTCATACTGACTCGTTTAGAAACACTAATTCTTTTAGAAATAAAATACATCTTTATGAGTGAATCATACACACTGATTCATTTTTAAAATTGCCGATTTGTTGAGTAACAAAACACTACTAATGCTCTTCATGCAACAGCTATGCTGTGACTTTGTCTGAAACTATTTTCATTGGCAGAGCAAAAACAGACAAAGTAACTAGCAATGGTCTAAAATGTAAGTTACTTGATATTTAATTTCCTGTTGACTAAACTGCTGTATAAAGACAATGTCACCCTCACAATTGTGTTGTTTTCTCATGTATCATCAATCTTATGATAATGCATGAATCTAAATAAAACTATACAAAGCATCAAAATAAACATAAAATTAAGTAGCACATTTTATTTAATTGACTGTGCTTAAACACTGGCCAAACTGAAAGCATTTTATGCTGCCAGAGTAAAACGGCTGAATTACATCTAATTTAGGGAAGCACAGAAAGCTTAATAAATTGAAGAACAAGAAAGGAACAATGACACCCAGATGGGAGGAAAATCGAGGTAAATCAGATAAAAAACACTCTGTGTCTCTGCTCTCCTTTAAAGCTGATGGGGTCCAGTTATTTAGGTCTGTTTCAGATCTTTTCATGTGACAGTACTCTGAACTTTTTTCAACTTCTCATCTTTAGTCAATGGAGTATAAAAAGAAAAAAAAATCTTTTAACTGCAAAGTCTTTCAACTGCAGTGCCATTAGAATCAGGCTGGCTTCCCAAAGCACTAAGAAAGATATTAGTTGCACGCAAGTACTTAATCTCTATGGCAAGTATCCCAATAGCGTTGTTATCTAAGCGGTGCGTGAAAATGTTTGTAAATTGATAAGAGCCTCTGACTACTTGTAACCCATTACAACTTGGAACTTTTCCACTTACTTTTGTAGTTTATTAGGGAAAAGGGACACATAAAAAACACTACTAATGCATCTTTATTATTGCAAAGCTATTGTACAATATAATCTAAAAAAATGTTGGTTAAAAAATGGCTTTTTAAAGCAATAATGCAATCTGTGCATGTCACAGGTTTAAATTTTTACATAAATACAAAAGGGTATAAATTTGCATCGGCCTTATCTGATAGCATAACTAACCTATTAAATAGTGGGATGATGAGTTATTATTATTATTATTATTATTATTAATAACAACGATAATAAAATCTTCATCTTCTTCAGTAAAAATTTGATTTCATTTAATTTCATTTAATTATTTAAAACATGAGATTTGAGGCAGCATCACCTAATAAGCGCACACACATACAGTGCAACCTATTAAGTGTCCAACATACATTAGCTGCTACTTTAATCAGTCTACATGTTGGTTGTCATTCCATTGTAAAATAAGAAGTTAAGATAATCTTCCAAGTGTAATTTGTAATATTATCTGTATGTCTTGCAACAATTGATTTTTCCTGTACTGAATTTTTACTGAAATGCTATCCAATTCACATTCTGTTTGCAATATTATAGCCTTGCTTACTAATTACAAATATGCTATTTTGTTAGTCCTCCCGCGGCTGACATTTTTTGTTTGTCAGGCTTTGTTTTTACCGGGACCCGGTACATTCACAGCCCGGCTTTTAGACTTGAAGGACGTAATTACCTCGGGAGCAACGAGCACTTGGTTCCTGCAGAAATCACTTAAGACCTGACGGCAGGCCTGAGTCCAACTTGACCTCAAACTGTCCATGAGAGCCACTCAGAGCAGCCGGAAGGGGGACGATTCAACACACACACACACACACACACACACACACACACAGATACACAGACTCACCTTCACGAAAGGTGGGCTTCCTCACACACAAACATACACACTTTTCCTATCCTCTGGCCTGTATTGCAGCTCATTAGCCCAACACACTGGCTCAGCTCTCACCTCTTGGCTTTCTGTCAGCCGTACATGTCTGCTTGAGGACAAACTCATGAGCCGAAGGGACTCTGTGTATGTGTATGTCAGAAAAACTGCCAAAGCGGTGGGCTAAACCAATTACAATTAAGCAGGTCCAAAAATTCTGAGAGGTTAAAAAAAGATATTTATGCTAATTATCATTCAAAAGTATGGGTTCAGTAAGTCAGTAATTGAACAAAAGAGACAGTCTTTTAAAAAAAAAGAAGAAATGTTTTTTTTTTTTTTACTTTCTATTTATGAAAAAATACTGAAAAAATGTCACATTTTCCACACAAAAATTAAGCAGCATAACTGATTTCAACATTGGTGACAATAATGTTTTTTGAGCACCAAATCAGCAGAATAGACTGATTTATTTTATACAGAAGACTGGAAGAAAACATTTTACAGTATTACCGTTTTAACTGTATTTTTACTTAAATAAACACAGCCTTTATGGACATAAGAAGCTTCTTTCAAAAACATTTTAAAAAATCTTACTGACCCCAAACTTTTTACCAATAGTGCTAAACACATGAAAAGAAAAACTAGTCTAGAAAGATCTGGCTTGTGCAATATGATAAAAAGCAATGACACTCATAACAAAAATGCCAAATGAGATTTAACTCAAAGATGTCATTCATCGAAGGTCTATAAATACCACTAAATAACAGTACTGTCTTGTTTCATTAAATATTGCCCCTTTTTTAGTATGGAAATAATAGTAATAACAGTTCTTGCAGATATTGCTGTTGTGAGAATTTGAGTCTATTGATGAAATTAAAGTCTGAATTTAGTATTTGATTCAAATATCATTTGAGTGACCATATATTCAACTTCTTACAGGCTAGAGGCTTGAGCAGACACACAGCGACTTGGGAAATCTCCATGCAGTGCCTTCAGGCACATCATATCTAAAACCATTATCTCGGCAGTACAGGGCATCAGTGCTATTATATCGGTTTTTAAAATTGAGACATTTCATCAAACAAGCCTATAATGCCACTTGTGCTGTTGCTGATTTCTTTGGCTCTCTGAGTAATTGTCACTTTCATTTCATTAAAAAAAATTCCTCTTTTTGAGACTTTTTCAAAGCTGCCATTCTGAGTGGATCCTGACATGAGGATAAGCCATTACTTCATCATTAGGGGTCGAGCACTGAAGCTGCTATGACAGCTACTGCATTCACGAGTACTCTTATTATTGTTATACTACCCAATGGGAGCCACTAGAACCATTCAGAGTGATATTTGGCTGACAGGAAAGGTCCTGAAAAAACTCCAGACCAGCTTTGCGGTCTGCCAATTAAACCCTGTAGTGGTTTTAATTGTTGTTTAATTATAATAAAATTGGTAATATTGGCTTAACTGTAAACGGGTCAAGTGCCACGTTCATCCAAACAGGGATACTGATTCGCTAATATTCAAAAGGACCTTTAGCCCAGGGTTAACATGTACAGTTTGAAATTGTAACCCCGGTAAACATATAAGCAGTGTGAAACAAAAAACAAGATCACCCAGGTTTCTGTTTTGGGTTATGAGAATTCCAGCAATACCCCATTTATAATTCCTACTTCGGCCTATTGATACTGTATGAACCGTTTCAGCGGTCCTACACTGTACACGCCATGCTCTTAGCATAGTTTGTGAGCTACTCCTTCTATAAATTGTTCAATTCTCACCAAATTTGGCTCCTGACCTTAACAACACTATGACAAAATATAATTGAGTGGATTTTTTTGTATTTAAAACCATGCTGTCACAGCTACAGCTATACTGGATTGTGCTGACTCAATGTGGTATTTCTTTTTGGCAAATGTCAAAGTTGTGGCAGTGTGATGTAGTTGTTGCTGGAGGTCGCGAGGTGGTTAGTTCAAATCCCACATGTAGTGACTCATGAGGCATTCTTGTTTCGTTCTTCCCTTTGAGTTATGTGTTGAAGTGAAGGCATGATTTCCCTTAATGATGTAATCAGGAGTGGAAACTGGAATCTGAAAGGCAGCGAGGTGAATCTAGGACTGATTAGATCCTTTCTAACAATCTGAGAGAAATAATGCAAACCTGAGGACATTTACCTGTTGTGTACCTTTCCAACAGTGCAGCCATGTCATTTCCCCCCTACTGACTTCTGTTTGAGGAAAACTCAGTCGGGAACTATTCCTCCATAATATACTTTGCGCTACAATTCACTTTTCCATTGTCTGCTCTGTCCAACTTTCTGATGACTTGCCCTGAGTCCAGGAGAGGCCAGGTGCCTGCCGGTAGAAACAGGAATGGCTCCTATTAAGTGTGGTGCTCATAAACCTGAGATATGTCAATGGAGCAGATATCCATCATCTAGCCGTCTTATCAAGATATTTCCCTGATGGCAGCATATGGCTAGAAGATGAAAATCATTTACTTTATGACCATGGCACCCACTCACAGACTTGGTCTGTGGTCTACCTTTAAAAAACCCTTTAAAATACCCTTGATGGCCAGTAAAAGATAAAAATACCATCAGTCTTCATCTACCTTCCAAAGTGCTGAATAGAGAAATTGAATCTTCTTCATAATCCAAACCATTTTAGCCAAAAGTGGAGCAGAGAAACTTTTTTGAAGTTTAGTTCCTTGCCAAAAAATGCTCAATCAACAGCATTAAAAAAACCTGTATAATAATAATAATAATAATAATAATAATAATAATAAAGTCAAAAAAGTATCATATAAAATAAAATATAAAAATATAAAAATAAAAATATTACAGTGAGGCACTAACAGTACAATGAAAGTAGAAGGGGCCAATGCATAAATGTTAAAATACTCACTGTTTCAATATTACAGCCACAAGACATACACAAGTTAACACGATTTTAGTGTGAAAATCTGTGTAAAGTTACTCTACCACTCAAAAGTTTGGGGTCAGTAAGAGTTTTTTTTGTTTCTGTTAGTACTTTCATTCAGCAAGGATGCATTCAGTTAGTCAAAGTGACAGTAAAGACATTTTACATTGTTACATTGTTACTTTCTATTCATCAAAGACTCCTGGAAAAATGTATCAGGGTTTCCACAAAAATATTAAGCATTAAGTATTTAATTGAATATTAAAAAGTAACTGTTTTACCATAAGAAATATTTCATTAATATGCACCAAATCAGCATATAACAATGATTTCTGAAGTATCATGTGACACTGAAAACTGGAGTAATGGCTGCTGAAAATTTAGATTTACCGTGACAGGAATAAATTCTATTTTAAAATATATTTAAATAGAAAATATTTTTAAAGAAAACAAGAGACAAGCCAATTGTATTTTATTTATTAATTTATTTTTGTGTTGAAATCAACATTATGCCACAAATGCTGTCAACTGAGTTTAACTTGCATTGAACCCAGAATATAACTCCAAGAGAGTAAAGATAAACAATTTCATACTTTGTTTAGATGTTTGAGCTTAAATATTTAACAAGTCAAGAGCTCCTCAATAAGTCGTATTATGCTCTCAGAGACTGAATTTTTGATAAGAATCACCTACTGTGGGAAATGGAAATGGGGCCATTATGTGATGACTCTTCACACCAATGCAGTCGCAGGCATTTAAGCTGTCAAGAAACCTGTTACCAAGCACTCACTCTCCCTTCTTCATCACCAGCTATCATCCCCTCCCTCCTCAATAATACAGTCATAACCACTCAGGCATCTCACAGCATTCACTCTCGCTGCCAAACATCCCACCTTTCAGCTACTGAAAGCCTCATATGTGGCTTTTTAAAGTAACCTTTGCCACAGAGAGCTCATTCTTCTCTCCTTTTCCTGTTCAGTGCCACTCTAGGAAACATCCATTAAATGCATCAATTCAATCTGAGAGAAATGGAGGCTGTTGAGAGAACTGTGGCCTTCAATACGGTTTCAGTGGAGGCGTGAGATATCAGCTAATAAATAGGTCCATGTTCGTCTTCTGTTTGTTTGGACGTGTGGACTTGGCATAGAAACTTTTAAGGACTTTTTAGTGACACACAGATGAAGGCAGATACACATTATCAACAACTAGAAGCCAACACTTTCACCAAGCACCTGAGACGAACAAGCATGGTGACATTTGCAACCATCCCCCTTTTAGTTTTACACCTCTCATGCTGTGAGAACAGGCTGACACTTGCTAACATTTGATATTAATCAGGCTACGGTGCATCAAGTCTCTGCCACCCACAAGAATTTAGCTGAAGAGCTCCTGAGTCCTAACCCTGACTCAGTTAAATGCCATATGGGCTCTTGGTTTCAAGAAAAATGTAAAGATCTGAATTATTCATAATCCTTCAAACACCTTAGAAGTGCCTGCGTGACTCCATCAAAGGTATTTGGGTACCAGAGTCCCAATGGGTATTTCACCGACCGCCTGATCTTTCCAGCAGATGGAAGAACACTGCATTAAAGATATTCTTTCAACAGAAACATCAAAAAATATATATACAGAATGTAGACGAGGTCCCGTTGTATTATGTATGGATTTTGCTGAAGCTGAATTTACACTACGACTGAAGCGTACTGAGACTTGCGAGATGATAATTGTAGAAATTTATGTTAATGAAAAAGAAAGATTTAGGACAATAAATAATGAAGCAAAATCTCTGCTATTCTACCATTTTGAGTGGAGGTTTCATGCTTTTTTGATGGATTTTAGGTGAGTATACGTAATACCCTCAAAGATTTAAGGGTATTACAGATTATGACTGCATTCGCTCTGACAAGAACCATAGTGGCTGGTACAAGGTAATCCGTTCTAACATAAAGTAGACACATTTCAGAAGGTAAAATAAAAAATATTAATAATGCTCTTTGAATGTTTACCTGGATATAAACTAAGTAAATGTGTCAAAGAGTGTATGTACAGTATTCTTGTAGCTTAAACTGTAGAGCATGGCATTAGCAACGGCAAGGGCATGGCTTCAGTTCCCAAGGAATGCCTGAAGTAATGAAATGAATACCTTGAATGCAATGTACAGTAAGTTGTTTTTTTGATAAAAGTGTCTGCCGAATGCATGAATGTAAATATAAACTGTAAAAACGATATATGAGTTTAACACCACTATGTATTTCCAGTTTTAACCCTTTAAAATTTTATCCTCAAATTTCTAAGGCCTCTAAAATATCAACATAACAAAACTTTGCTTAAAAACATGTTGTACACAATCTACCACATGCCTTTTGTTGTGCGAAAATTTTATACCTTTTTTAGCAAGTAAAAGGCCTTTTAGTATCATTATAAAATGACAGTGTCTTTTTGTTATGAAATCTTTACTGATTTCTATAAAGCAAATGTAACAAAACATTTTATATTGCTAGTAATATTTCAAGATTTACTGGACTGAATCATCTTTGGTTTACTTTGATTATCCCTGGATAATTTTTTTTAGAAAAATCACATTAAAATGTAAGTATGATACATCAAAGTTTTGAGGAATGTTTCTCAATCATCGCTGTATTGAATTGTATTAGATTTTTGCCACCCACAAAAAAAATAAAAAGACAGAGCTTATCATACAGCCATTCCATTTAAAAAAAATTACAATTAAAAATTGTGGCATTTATCAAATAAATACAAATAGATACTTTTTCATGTTGTTTATCATTTGTTATTTAATTTTATGCACTAGATAGAAACAACTCTTTTGGTAAGATTTAAACCAACTCACCACATTGAGTTTGAGCTCCATGTTGAGGACGCCTCCACTGTCCAGCACCGGCATTAGGTTGATTGCAAATATCGCTGCCCGGTCTGGAGGAATGGAGATGTTGGGCCCAAAGAAGATGTAGAAATGAACTGAAAATGTGTCCAGTTCATTCCGCAGCGTTGGCCGGATAGGCCAGCATTTATTTGTGTCTGCCGTGGGTGCTAAGTAAGTGATGCTGTCTTCGGCAGTTAACAGAGATCCTTGATCCGAACCGTTCTGGGGCACGTTAGGCAAGCTGGCAGCAGGCAGGGTCTCTGATAGAGAGAAACCCATCGCGGTGCCAAACGACTGGGGCATGTTCATGGCTGAGGAGCCCTTGGAGACACTGGGCTTGGAACAGTCTGCAGAGAAAAGATCAAAGGAGGTGTTTAAAACTGGGACAGCGCACGTTTTCCACTGAGGAACTTGAAGGTAGAGCTAGTTACGAGAGATGTGAAATAAGAATGAAATAAAGATGTCTTGATCACTGATGAATCCCTTGACTGAAGCTGACAGCTCAAACTCTCCACTCAGGTTACTCTGGGGCTAAAAGCATCTTCCTGTCATTCCTGTCTCTTTGTGCTAGATCTAACTAGCATTTCAGCAGAGACATACTTTTTTTCTGTTTCATGCATATGCTTAGATGTCTGCAGCGAGATGACAGGCCAAATGATTGCTGAGCGTCTATGTAGTCTGAAATGATCTGAATGGGGTGTGTGTTGTGTTTTATGTAGGACCACAGAATGGTCAAGGGAACGTCCGTTTTATCAGATTTCCTTTTATAGGTCTCTCAGCTCTACACAACTTTCATGCCACACACACACACCGTTTAAACCCTTGTATTTTGAGTTTAAAGTCTTCATGCAAATGTTGACTGATTTTTTGCAATACAAAAACAGTCGAGTTCATGATTGTTCTTAACATCCTTTAATTGTGGGCTTTGTCGTAAGATGGTATTATGGAACACACTTTGATTAAATGTAAATTTGCAAAACAATGCTGCAGAATTGAGATAACTAATTGGCACTGATGAGGACAATAAGGAAATTCTCCACATCTCTCATTGTTTCCTGATTGCCTCAGGATGTGAACGTTCAGTTATGCTACTGTGGACTCAGGAGTTTTACAGTCATATTTCTCTTCTCACCCACGATTATTGCAAAATGCAGTGAATCAGGTGGAAATGGTGTCATTATTGAAATGCCAGGTCTCTTTCCCCCCACAGCTCTGTTTGCTGTGTTATTGCTTACAGTACGTATCTCGCTCTCCTACTGAAACTCTTTCAGTTTCATTTTACATCCAGCCATTGAGCCAGTCATGAGGGAATGTTTCCAATAGTCATCACTTAGATTAAGTTTTTTTTTTTACACATCCACAATCCAAAAACAGTCCTGATGAGAAAGCTCATCATGCTCAAAAGTGGATTATTGCTGGGTGGGGTAATTAAATGTCAGTCACTGAAGAGCTCTTGTACCTGGATTCTGGCGACCCAAATGTTTTATGCTGCATGACATTACAGGAGTGCAGAATGTACATTTCATCACTGATGTTCATTATAATAAATGATGGAATATGAATCAAATTTCACAAGATTCAAATTATACTGTATGTTACCAAAACATAATTAAATATATACTACCATAAAGTATACTTTATTTTTTAATTAATATGGACTGAATTGAACAAAAGTGACAGAAAAGCCATTTATAATGTTACAAATGATGTCAATTTCAAATCAATTCTGTTCTTTTGAGCTGTCTATTTACCAAAGAATCCTGATAAAAATAAATGTATCAGAGTTTCCACAAAAATATTAAGCAGTATTGCTTTCAACATTGCTAATAATAAGAAAAGCTTCTTGATCACCAAATCAGCATATTAGAATGATTTCTGAAGAATCATGTGACAATAAAGACTGGAGGGATGATGCTGAAAAATCATCTGTCATTAATATAGTACATTTTACAATATATTCACATAGAAAACACATTTTAAAATTACATTTTAAAATAATATGTGACACTGGACCACAAAACTAGTCAGTTTTTTTTTTTAAATTGAGGTTTATACATCATCTGAAAGCTGAATAAATAAGCTTTCAATTGATGCATGGTTTGTTAGAATAGGACAATATTTGACCGAGAGACACAATTAGTGAGCTGAGGACATCTTTGAGGGCTTGCACTTGAACATGCCGTCTGGTTCAGGATGAGGATGTGTCATCATGTGCTCTATTCAGCACCTGTTTGGCCACAGGCCCCGCAGCTGAAGGTTAGCTGTATACGTTCAGCTTAGGCTGAGAAAATAACGCTAGAACTGTATTAGGAATCCCGACTCATTCTCTAACTTACCATTGTCTATTTAGATATAGATGTAGAACAATATAAAGGGAAAGTGTCAGAGATTTCTTTGTCAAGAGATGGTTACCTAGCAACCAAACACCCAATAAGCACATAACAATGTCAAAGTGGCTTTCCTGGCAAAAGTTTCACATGAAAATATATAACTCTATGTATACTTGCATTTCTGAAAATAGATCGACACAATCCAGTGTTCCCTGATGTTTGAGGAAAACAAATGTGGAAAACACTTTCAATTATGATGGATTTGCACTAAATTAGTTTATAGTAGTTGCACACCAATTAAACTGTAGATGATTTATGGGATGACACTGTCATGTGTTATCAAGATGATGATGATCTCCACACAAATAATATTAACTGTTCACCACAGGAGGAGGGAAATCGAGAAACAAAGCATTTTATATACATTTTGTAAGCCTTTTATTTATTAAGTGTGCATAAATAAATAAATAAATAAATAAATACCAAGTTTAGGGTGAGTAATTTTTTTAATGTTTGAAAGTCTCTTATGCTCCATTAGCGCATATTTATTTAATAAATAAATACAGTAAAATAACTGTTTTATGTGAATATATTTCAAAACGTGATTTATTCCTGTGATGCAAAACTGAATTTTCAGCATCATTACTCCAGTCTTCAGCGTCACATGATCCTTCAGAAATCATTCTAATATGCTGCTTTGCTGATCAAGAAACATTTCTTATTATTATCAATGTTGAAAACATTTTGTGGAAATAGTGATCTGAAAGTTAAAAAGTTCAGCATTTATTTGAAATAGAAATCCTTTTAAATGTATTTACAGTAATTTCAATATTAATTTTATGCATATTTGCTGAATAAACATTATGTTCTATCAAAAAAGGACTGACACTAAACTTTTGAATGGTAGTGTATATAAAAACAAATACATCATTGAAAAAAATAAGCAAGAATACATACCAGGGTAATACTAGCACCGAAGCACATGACATGCATGGTCTGATTTTCTTTCTTTCTTTTTCTTTTTCCTTTTTTGTTTTGTTTTTGTTTTTGGCCAAAAGTGCACATCGGCAAATAACCAAATGTGAACAAGTCTTATTTCGAGGGATATCAATACTGTATATCAAGCTAGTTACAAGCAAAATCAGAAATGAAAAGGCATTTCTTTTCATATCAATATGCTCAGAAGGAATGGAATGTGTGTTTTAGGGTCAAATGCAGTCCATGTTAGCCACAGCCATGCTAGCCAAATCACACACAGCCTGCACATATGGGCTGTTATGTACAGGCTGCTTTTATCAACAGCACTGTGGGCACATAAAATATTTAAAAGCTGTGTGATGTAATTGTCAAGGGAGGCTACATTCAGTGCAGCTTTTCACAGGTACCTTTAAACACTATGGGAAAAAAGTTCCTCACCTCCCACTGGATATTCACTCGGAGATTAAGAGGAATTCATCTGCAGTAACACGTCTCTCTTGAGGGCCTCACAACATCTCACAACAGTTAAAAGTGTTTTGATACTGACAGACTGACATGACGTTGTCAAGCAGAGGGAAAAAATCCTCAGGAAAAGCACAAGCAGTAGGCCTATATGTAGTAGGTATGTATTTTTCATGAAATCCACTCCTGGAGACCTACAGACCCTGACACTGAAGCCAGCACAGAGCTTTTGCAGCAATGTACTGCCATCAGATCGCTGCGAACAAACTCCACCATGCTGTTCACTTGTGACTGTCAGCAAATGTTTGTTCATTTCTCACTCAATGTCAGAATCACAGCTGAACGCAAAACAAAGAAGAGGCATTTTTGTCAGATGTGTCTAGAATACATTTCCTGAGGCGTTATCTTTGGACCACCAAGGCTTAATATTACACTTTCTGGGAACAAACTTCAGCTTCAACAAGTTTGGCTTCCAACCGTTTCGTGAACCCAGCATATGGTGATGTAAATGTATGCAAAACTGCCTTCTAGGGCCCTGAGATTTCCTCCCTGGGACCGAGTTGGATCAAAGTTTCACTTCTTAACTAGTGCTTACGGCTAATGCAGGCTCAGTTTAGTTAAGTACCATTTTAATGGCACTGCTAATATGTATGATCAAATGTTGCACAAATTAGTGGAGATGTGTGAGACATGGAGTGCCTGGGAGAATAAGCCTGTACTGTTATGTAACATTGAATTCATTGCACTCACCTCTGCTGATAAATGTGTTTGTTTCATGTGATTTCTTGAAGTTAAAAATGAAGATTTAGTGTTCAGTGAATGATGGTTTATTATAGATGAATTCTAGCATAAATTCTTCACTTCATCCTTCACTTCAGTCCTCAGTCTCTTGCAACAAGTCAATCGTAAAAGCACACAAAAGGTCAAAAGGTTTGTGTAGTGATGATGAAAAACAAAGAAAACAAAGAAAACATCATGCTGAGTTACTGAAATGACCCCTCTCATGCTCAGTTACTGAAATGACCCCATTATTTGTGCGTCTCTGATGGAGCGAGCGGTCATTTCTGCCACGGCTGTCCACCATGTTATTGTTTCTGTTTTTCTTCCTCATTTTCTCTCTTACTACATGGAGCACCAATAAAGCCTGGTGTGCACCCGCTTCTTTCTAATGACAGTGTGCTGGGCTCAGTATTGATTCAAATGCAGTGCAAAAAGAGTGAATAATGTCACTGAGATTAACAAGGCAATATCTGTTACTGAGGAAACAGGTTGCTGGGCTACTGAGCACTCATTTCTTTTCCTTCTTTCACATTGCCATCCATCCATCTATTAGGGATGTGAAAAACTACATACTTTCAAAATCGACTATCTATACATCCATCCATCCACCAATCTCTATGTATGTCTGTCCGTATTACTTTCTATTCATCTGTCTCTCCATCCATCCATCTATCAATGCATCTGTCTATCCATTCATGCATCTATCTATCTATCTATCTATCTATCTATCTATCTATCTATCATTTCACATAAATGTTCATCTGTCTATCTATCTATCTATCTATCTATCTATCTATCTATCTATCTATCATTTCACCTAAATGTTCATCTGACCCTCTGTTTATCTATCTATCTATCTATCTATCTATCTATCTATCTATCTATCTATCTATCTATCAGTTCATCAAACAATCTATCTGTCTCTGACTGAATGCTGCACCCACTGGGTATGATTAATGTGAAAACCACAAGCACAGCATAATATAAGTATAGAAACAACGCTGTTTCAGAAATAGCGGAAAAGGTCAGATCTTACAGTTGAGCACAAGCTGAGACTTTCATTACACTCCCACAGCGGTGTGAGGAGATGAATGAGAGGAGTGGACAGATGAGATGTGGGTGGTTGGTACATGTTCCTCAAGCATATTCCTCCCCCAGACTCCTGCCAGAGCGAGTCACACCCCCAATCATGAGGCTGGGTGCATCTATGATATACATGACTGTACTACAGTAGAAATTATGCAGGGGTCTCTCTTCAGAATCAGAGGCGATCTAGGTCCCCTTCTGAGATGGCCTCTGGTGGAGGTCAAGTAAAACAAAGGAGAGAGGAAATAACTCCTGCTGTATTGCTATGGTAACTATTCTATGAGAAGGGAAAGGTTCAAGAGAGCATATTGAACAGGAGGCTTGCACAGATGCCTTTCTCTTCTGCAGAAAATTAAAAGGTGCTTCTTTTACTTAAGTGCCATTCATTCCTTAGCATTGATACTGTAGGTACAATCTACTTCAAAACTTGAGGACCCTGAAGCTGTATTCAAATGTAAATCTATTTTCTTTTAAAAAAAACAATTTACTTTTCAACAAATAGCACAATATGTGAGACAAGATCAAAAGCTTCTACATACTCGGTAATAACAGAAGGGAATAAAATACATTCCAGCTGATGTACTTCCGAAGGTTTTGAGAGTCAGAAAATGAACAGATGAATGAACACCATTTATGGTAGCCTTCATTGGTAGAAAATGTAAAATATTGATGAAGAGGCCATTTTCAGAAATAGCAGATGTTCTTATCTGAACAGTTTACTGTATTTTTAATTTCATCACCATGATCTATCACCATCTGTTGTAATTATTAATTACCACAATGCATCATTGCAAGATATAATTTGTCAGGCTTAAGGTGTCTCAGAAGAGCACACATACAATGTTCCACACTAAAAATTCCCAAATTGAACACATCTGACTTTGATGCTGAGGAAAATAGTACAATCTTATAGAGGAAAGATCAATAAAAGACAGAAAACAGAACATAAATGTTCTTGTTTGACACTATACAGATTTGGCAGGCACATCACACACAAAAATGTGTGAAAGAAAGAAGGAAAGCTTGTTAATGAGGACTTGTAAAGATTTTCAGATTTTACAATGCAGTATGCCACGAGCAATGCTGATAATCTGCCAAACACTCCCTGATAATTCATCACTCAAATAATTCCTCAGGCTCAACACCAAAGAAATTCAGACAAAAGCATCTCTGAGAATATATATATATATATATATATATATATATATACACAAACACACACAAGCTGTTAATCACCAAGGAGATATTTAATTGATCAAAAGTGACAGTAAAGACATTTATAATGTATTTCTATTTCTATTAAATAAACGCTGTTTTAAAAAACAAAAGAATCCTGAAAAAATGCATGGCTGCTGAAAATTCAGCTTTACCATCACAGGTATAATTACAACTATAATCCATTTTATTTTTTTACTATCACTGCTATGCTATAGAAAGACATGTATGGTGTAAAAGCTGCCTTTGGCATGTATGAAGTATAGAAAACTGACTTTCAACGTGACTTTTCCATATTCTTCAAGAGTAAAGGACATGAAAAGCCCTTGCCCCAGGCTTGCATTAGGAATCATTTTGAGGAAGCCCAATGTACCTTTCCAGCTGTACAATGGGCTCCAGCCTTCTGCTGAGAAGGAGAACAATACTTCCCTTATTCCACTGATAGCACCTATTGTACAACATCAGACACTTGCACTTCAAAGTACTTCACAATTTCAAGGTGTCTGAGCTACCAGGTGTATTATGGAAGGACGTGTCTGAAAACCTCAAACCACTGTACATGCGTAAACACTATAACAAATGAAAAAAACTTCTCCTGTTATTTCCAAATTAAAACACAATCCACTGATGAAAGCAAGTCTGTAACAAACAGAACATGACAATCCAGATCAAAAGACAAGGAAATGCAACACCTCGGCAATCTTGAGGAAAACAACAGAGAGGAACTGAGCAACTGTCTGCCGCATTCACAACAACATTCAACCTGAGCTCCCAGTCACTTGTTAAAAGCCTTAGTTGCTACAGTGAATTGGAGGTGTTCTGACCTCCACAAACTCTTCTGTATGTGCATACTGTGACTGAGGTCTTGAGCTCACAGAAGCTCTGGTCCTCTGTGGGACATGCGTCAGGCCCATTGTGATGTTCATTCTAGTCACACTCACTAAAAGCACAGAGTGGCTAAAAATGCAACCAGTGACTAACAAGCACAAGTGTTTGCTTTTTGCGTTGTGAGTGGGAGTTTTGATAAAAACATACCCTTGTGTAGCCAACTTGATTCACAATTCATTGAAATCTTAGCACAAAAGTATTGCACTAACCTGAAGCTCCTTCAATTTCTCAAAGACCTCATGTCTCAGGCAGAGATGACTAAGGGTACCAAATAACGCTGTCAAACAGGTAACCAGTAACCACTTTCTAATTTGATGGTGTATTTTTGCACCACAAACAGAATTGCTGTTTTCGAATGAGATCCCACACACATTCCACCTGTCTGCCATTGATCCGACAAACATACCATACAATCCTGTCGCACCACTGGATGAGTCAATATTGCTCTTACGGGGTGGCTGGGATGCTTAAAACAAGCAGATTCATGTTGATAGCACTACAGAACCACACTTTTTGGCTCAACAAAAAGTAATGCAACAGTTTGTTTAAATTCTTCTATCTAAATTATACATTGCCCGTCCAAAAAAAAAGTCACACACTCTAATATTTCATTGGACCGCCTTTAGCTTTGATTACGGCACGCATTCGCCGTGGCATCATTTCGATAAGCTTCTGCAATGTCACAACATTTATTCCCATCCAGAGTTGCATTAATTTTTCACTAAGATCTTGTATTGATGATGGGAGAGTCGGACCGCTGCGCAAAGTCTTCTCCAGCACATCCCAAAGATTCTCAATGGGGTTAAGGTCTGACTCTGGACTCTGTGATGGCAATCCATGTGTGAAAATAATGTCTCATGCTCCCTGAACCACTCTTTCACAATTTGAGCCCGATGAATCCTGGCGTTGTCATCTTGGAATATGCCTGTGCCACCAGGGAAGAAAAAATTCATTGATGGAATAACCTGGTCATTCGGTATCTTCAGGTAGTCAGCTGACCTCATTCTTTGGGCACATAACATAAACATCCATGCAGTAATTATCCAATGGGAGGATCTTACCTATTTGCTTAGTTAAATCCAGGTGGTGACTTTTTTTTTGGATGGGCAGTGTATTTAACCAACAAACTACATAAAAAATAAAAATAAAAAAATAAGTTGATTGATCAAAAAAAGCTGTTCCAACTAATTGAGTTGTGGTTCTGTAAACAATTAATCTGATCTATTTCAGTTAAAATGTATCTTAAATGTATCTTAACATAGTTATTTGAACAAGTAGTACTGGATTTGGATATGGAGTCAAATTAGTGTTAGTCTCATGTACCCACACCTCCAGACTGATGGCAGAAGGTCTGTGAACCTTGGCAGCTTTAAATGGCCACATGATTGTCAGGTAAAGCAACCAATTATGTTTTGTTTTCTGCATGCCACGTCATGTTTCGGGGCATGGAAATGTCCCCACAATAACTCTTTTACGTATTTTAAAGAGTCTAAGGCATGCTGGGAACTAGAAAACCACTACCCACATCTCAAAGTCATCAGTACAATTTCATTGCTCCAACTTTTTTAAATAAAAAAAATAACATGGAAATTTGAGTTAGAAGTACACACAATATTAAGCTAATGTAATGATTAACATTAATGCCAACAGAACTCATCAAAATAATGTTTGCTAAGTTTAATTAAATCAATTTAATTCGACTTAATTAAATCAATAAACTACAATTTTTAACCACCAGTTGTGGTACTTTGGGGAATAAACATACAAATGGCTTAATAACAGTCTCTGTATACTGAACTGCAACAGGAGAAAGTATTAAACGTATGACAACAGAAAATGAAATGACATTTCTTACAGTTGAAGGCCATAATGGAGACATTAAGGCTAACATAAGATAGACAGAAATTACTGTTGTGTTCACAGTTTATCACAAAGCTTGTGTACTGTGACTGTATACTCTGAGTTACAAACCTTAATAAAGGGGGAAGATCATCCATTATACACAAGAGTACTACCTTTGGACATGTGAAAGACAATACGATCCTTAATCTGAAAAATAAAATGGTGTAATAAATAGAGAGCAGGTGTTTTATCCTGTAAAAACTAGTCTGCATCTGTCACTGTCAGCAACACACATTGAAAATGACAAATTACTTCAGGTACTGGCAGGAATACTGACATAAACATCAATGTTTCTACCACCAAGCTTTTGTTATTCTAAAAAATAAACCCACATTCAAAAACATCTTTACAGTTTTTGCCCTCCTGTAGCTCAAATGTACAGCATGATACTAGCAACACCGAGGTGACTGACTCCTAGGGCACTGATGAAATGTATGATCATTTACAGACTTCAATACAAAGCAGAGACTACTTATCGAAATGATCGGAGTTTAATTATTATTAATTTGTAAAAATTTGTTATTATCTTACTTGTCCTTCGTTTTAAATCTGCTGCTTATAAAAAGAATGCAAAAATTGTATTATATTAGGCCTATTTTAAATAATTTGCAACATGATACGAGATATGAGAGCAGTGACAGTATGTTGGCATGAACAATGGTGAAATATGAATTATTTGAGGTCATTTGACCGCCAGGACTGACCAATAAGAGTCAAGCTTTCCACAGAGCTGTGTAATAAATGAAAATCATATTACCACATTCTGGAAACTCCAGTCCTCAAGGGACTCTCGCTGAAAAGACGTTAGTCACAGGCAGAGCAATGTAAAGGTTGAGAAAACACGCTTTCAAGCTTTCTAGGACAAACACTGCGTACATCCACAGAGAAATTGCTGCTTTCACTATCTTTCGACTCCCAGAAGATTAGCAAATGCACTGATGTGATCCACCAAGACACAGGGGCATAGGCAGGTGCTCTGTCCTTCTGTGGCTGACACAATTCCTCTCGCTGTAGACATCTTTCTGACAACACTACTTACAGGGATTTCTGTGCCATACCGAAAAAAGCAATCATCCCTGTCCAGGCTTTATTGTCAGAGGGGATGAAAAGCTCTTCCAAACATCTGACCGTTATCTCAAAACCATGTTAAACAAGGTCATCTTCTATCTCGTAAGATGGATGGGGTTATTATTAAATATCTTTGCAGGCTAATGCAGGATGCCTGTCTGCACAGAGTGGCTTTAAAGTTTAATGCATGAGGTGTTCAGGCACAAAGAGGCAAAAAGATAAAAGTAAACCAAGAGTATTTTGGGAAGATGAATCACCTTCATCTGCTATTTGACACAAGATTACTCATGGAATATTTACAACAAAACTCAACTGTTTTTTTAGTTGCTAGGCAGTCTCCTGTCAGTCCGTGTCTGCTGCTCTCCCCGTCTGCCTGTGCTGCTTCGGTACGGCACACGCAATATTTCTCATGCTGTTCACTAACATAAGTGGGAAATGAAGCACACTCTAAATCCTTTTTAATTGGCTCTTTGATTCCACAGAGTCCTGATAACGATGGGTCAACAGGCGCACGGAAGTTTTTTCCCCCAGCTGAGATGCGGGCTCCCGCAGAGATGTGGTTGTTTAAGGTTAGACTTCTTTTCTTTTCCTTCTTTTGGCCATTAAAATTTCTTTCTTTTCTGTTTTTAATTCTTACCCATGCACCACCATAACAATAAATGGCAGGAGGGCCAGTGTCAAACGGAGGCTTATCAGCCTAAAACACATGTGCTTTCTTTATCAACTTTTCTGCTATGCTCAAATTGGAAAGCCCTTATTTTTTTGTGTTCATGGCATGTGTAATTTTATTTTTCAGCACCCCGGCCAATGAATATTTAATTAAGGAGCAAGTGGCCCTTGTTCTAACTGATTTGTATGTTTTTGCTGTTCTGTTGGTCTAGCCAGACTATTCTACACTGCTGTTACTTCAGTGGAGAATAGGGAAATTAATTTAATAATCAAGAAAAGAAAAGAAAAGAAAAGAAAAGAAAAGAAAAGAAAAGAAAAAGCACACTAATTAAGAGTTATATTTTTGGAATAGTTTAAAGTCTTGCAGCAACACATAAGTTGTGATAAGCAATTTCTTTATTAATTACAGGCGCTTTAATCTGGACTCCAGTGAAATGAGCCTGTTATGGAGGAAGAATGAAAAATAGGTATGGGACAAAATTTTTATGGTGGTCATGAGTTTGCATGAGTTGCATGTTGGTTCTTTAAATTGCCAGGCTGTTTAAAGATGTGTTCAGCATTCTGCAGCACATAAAATGCCATTTAAAGCGAACAAACCTACAAGCCAAACATTCACATCAGCATGGCATGAACTATAATCGCCTTATTTTCCTTTGAATGTAAGTTGTTTGAAAAAACAAGGCATGAATTCCTATTTTCTTCTTGTCAGGACACCACTGTGTCACAATGAAATTCATTTAAGTTTTCTTTTGTGGAAACTAGAAAGCACATAGCAACAAGACAATTCTGTGTATATCTGAACAAAGTCACACTTGACGGATATATCATGACCAATCATGAGATTCTGGGAATTTCTGTTCCAGTCACACTGAGGTAAAATTTCCATGACATAATTCATTTCTGAATTCAAATGGGAAGAGAGACAGGAGGGGAAACTTCAGGCCTTCTTTGTGGCACTCATATTTCCCACACAACAGCTCATGCTGCTTTCAAATACTTCCATATTCATCACACTGCTTATGGATCCTAAATTATACTAATCACACCACACACCATATTCATACTAATAATAAAGTATAACTGATGTAAGACCATCTAAAGTGTGCACACATACATACACCCTGCCATTCAAAAATGTGGGATCAGTAAGGTTTTTTTTTTTTAAATTAGTACTTTTATTCCTCAAGGACACATTAAATTCATCAAAAGTGACAGTAAAGACATTTAATAATCTTTTTTTAAAAAACAAATATTTCTTATAAATGCTGTTCTGTTCGTTCCACAACAACATTAAGCAGCACAGCCATTTTCAACATTCATAATAAATGTTTGAGCACTAAATCAGCATATTAGAATGATTTCTGAAGGATCATGTGACACTGAAGACTTGGTGTAAAATCCAAAACTTATACCCACAATTATATCTGCATATTGACTAACTATAGAATGAAGAAACATACACCACAGTCAACAAACAAATACACCAGATGCAAAAACATAATGCATTTCTGAAAATATAAAAAGAAATGAATACATAAACAAAACATACAACTGATCAGTACAAATTGCTCTGATGCCACTTTTGTTGCATGACGTCATATTACGAGACATACAATAGTAATGGCATTATAACGACTTTGCCATCTTATTCTGTTTAAGAGGCACATCACTCACTATTTTAGAAAGGTTTATGTTGCTTTTTAGCCCTATCAGGTGGCCTGTTTATGGTTATGCTTTTAATAAGATAAAAGAAAGAATGAGAGCAATAACTCTAAGACCAAACAATGTCTAAAATAAGCTAGAACAGTCATAAAATTGCGAGACATTTCCATCAATACAATTGATTTTATAGGAACAGCTCAGCATTTATTCTGGCCTTCCCCATTTGCTGCATTAAATAAGTTCTGTAATATCCACTGATGGTTTTGTTATAGCTTGTTTTCCCCGCTGTGTTGAGCATACAGCAGGTAATTAGTTTACTGAAACTAATGTCTTCTGTTACTACCAAAGTCCTGCTTCACTTCACTAATTGATTGAGTAATTAAAATGGTTATCTGAAGCCATATCAACATATCGGCCTGCTGACCAAGTGCCTTTTGCTTCATTAACAGAAGAATAAAGAGAATGACTATCAGTCTTGTCTGTTTATGTTTATTTTTAAAGGTGCAGCCGGTAATACTTGCTTTATGTTTCATTGACTTTTATTTGTCCCAGTGGTCTTGAGCTTTAAACTGACATAAATCATGCATTCATTTAGCTTATTAAAGGAATAGTTCACCCAAAAATGAAAATTTGCTGTCTGAGGTATAGATGAGTTTGTTTCTTAATAGGAACAGATTTAGAGAATCTTAACATTGCATTACTCGATCCTCTGCAGTGAATGGGTGCCGTCAGAATGAGAGTTCAAACAGCCGATAAAAACATCACAATAATTGATGACTCCAGTCCATCAGTTAACATCTTGAAGTGAAAGGCAGAATGTTTTTCATAAACAAATCCATCAAGACAGTTTTGATTCATAGTATTGGTGTAAATATGAGTTAAAATGGCTAAGTGCACTATTAAATGTGCATGGCTTCAGTGTTAAAATTTTGACTATGCACTTAACACACTGCTTTTCCTTCTCTTAAATCAAGCGTGACAGTCCAGTGATGTGCAAATAATGTTCTCTTAAGTATTAACAACTCAAACTGTTGTGCTGCTGGAGGAGAGGAATGAGCTTTGTTGCCATAATTTAAATCATAATAAACAGAATTACACATTTTAATTATTCAATGGCATGTCATCTAATTATGAAAATGAATTTAAGGAATCCACATGAATGGCCTGAGGAAATTATGATTGCAGGCTTTTGAGGTTACTGTGTCCGTGAGAAAATAATAAAACACTCAATCACAGAGGCGATGAAGGAGATGAATGCTTTTGTACACATCACTGCACAATATAGAGCTTCTGTAAAATGAAGAAAACAAACCCCAGTGTTTATTAGAACAAAAATAATAAATCAAAGAAAACAAAATTAATGGCATAGCAAAATTAACATATGAATAAGACGACTTCTGCTTGTGTGTGTTTCTCCAGGTCAAACAAAATTAGTTTACATGAAATGTTTTAAATACACAATAATGCACTAATGTTTCACAACGTGCCCTAATGACAAACAATGAGACTGATCCATTTTATTTTAGCAGCTGGGATTAAGATTTCCTAAATTTCCCACAGTGGCCCCATGGGACTCAACTCAGTAACATTAGCGAAGCAAACCAACACTGACCAGACATCAGCAGTAACCCGAAAGAACATCAACAGAAACAGAAACAAAAACAACATTTTTGCATTTCAACAATAAATGCTTACCATACTGCTGAATTGTCTGACAACAAATCACCACAAATGTGTTATGCAAGCCTGGGCTTTCTGGTTGACAAGTCTAGACAATGAGTGTATTAAAAAAAACAATTTTCTGTATAAAAAAAAACAAAAAACAAACAATGGCCACCAGGCGCAGCTCCAGCTCTAAGGTGTAAAGTAGGCCAAGGTAGGTCAAGGTGACATGATAGCCTAACTAGTGAAAAACATGGTTTAATTACATGTATAATGTTTTAATAGCATGAAAAATACATGTATAGCTAGGTTTTTCATATGCAACAATATCTATTGTTGTGCAGAATTACAGTAGTTTTAAACAGCAAAAACCTGCATATATCTGTGAAATAATAATTTTAAAAAAGCAAATATTTACCAGATAATTTAATGCCAATTATTTGATTATCATATTATTTGACATTATGTGTCTGTGTATGTGTACAAATATGTAACATTACATATTGCATATACTGTTTATTATATGTATACATTATTTTCTGAAATGTAACAAGCATTTTTTTTTTTTTTTGGCTTCACTAATTACATTCAATTCTGTGTCATAAGGGCCACTACCAAACTCCCTTAACCTTTGATTTGGTCCATTTAGCCTCACGACTGTTGATCCCAATAGAGGTCTGAGGGAAAGTGTCCAGAATAGCTTACATATCAATAGCAACAGCACACTTTAAACATGTCTCTCCTCATTATCTCCTGCCATTATCTCTCATCAGTGTGTCAACAAGAAAGATAAGCAGCTGTTTGTCTCTTTCCACAGGTGTTTGATCTCTCCGCATACATATGCTTATTCTTGCCCAATCTCTCCATGAGAGCTATGCCCAACAACTGTTAAGCAAGTTGGCACCTGCCAGATTGGTAGGATGCTGATTGCTCAGAGACTTTTTTGTCCTGCCTTGGCCTTCAAACACATTTCAACATTAACAACAAATATATAGATCCAACTTAACCCCTTAAGCCCTGAATCTGAAACATTTTCCTTCTCATGCCCATTGTAGAGAATGTAAAAGTCAATAAAAATGCAATTCCCTGTGTGAAATTGGTTTATGGCTCCATGAAGGTTGGACATTGCGAAGTCATGGCTACCGGTGGGCAAATTACACTATATTTTGCATTTAAAATGCTGTGTTAGAAGGTCACAGCTTCAATATCCTCAAAGCGAGAAAGCCCTTCAATATTGGTCGCACTCTTGCACTTTTTATTCATCGTTTAGAAAATGTAACTGTACATTATCATAGCACACTTGAGCTGTAAGGTCAAATAACCAAGATTTTGTATACAAAATATGTCTATATTTACTTTACAGCTAGCTTAAAGATTGTTTAACCATAACCAAAGTTAAACTCGAAAGAAAATTCCAGATATCCATTAGACCAGCTAAATAATCAATAGCAATAACAATGGGGCTCGTCGAAAACACAATTATGTTTAACTACGTTATTTGTTCTCCATTTTGGATTGCGGTTCCCAATCACATTTGTGCTGATGCCATTACTAAAGAGAAATATGCCTCTGTAGAGAATGTAGTTATTTCATTCAGTGTTGAATTAGCTCATTCCAGTCCTCGGAGCTCTGGAGGGTCTAGATCTATTAACAATCATATCACCATGTTAAGACACTGAATCTCATCATTAATGCTGATGAAAAAACACATCAGTCTCAATTAAGCCTCCTTTTATTGTGTTTTAACCTTCTCGTCTCCTTGAGGGCTAAATGGAGTCCAATGAGCACCAGAAAAATTAAACAAAATGTAAAATCTCATATTTGCATTGCAGCTCTCCCAACAATGGTGGTCTGCAGCAATAGCAAGTGTGGCTAAAGCCCCAAACCCTTTCTGTTGATGCTTCAATTACAGCTGTTTGATGAAGTGCAGTTTGGGGGCTAAAATTTGCAACTCATTGTTTTGAAACTGATTTTGAAATCCCACGACTGGGATCCTTTTCAGTTTGGCTCTGTAGATGTCTCTCAAACAAAGACGACTCCCTGAAGCTTGGAGCTCATGAGTGATTAGCACAATTAATGACACTATCAATATGACCATTCGGTCAAACTGCAGCACCATATGCTACTACTATGTACTGCTATTACTACTACTACAGTACTACTGATATGTACAACTATGTAAAATCATGCTTGGTGATTAGATCGAGCTAGTCTACTATACAAAGAGAGAAAAACCAAAGAGGATTATCTAAGACAGGGGTGTCAAACTCATTCAAAATTGGACATTTTTGTAAAATGACAATTTATTGGTTTACACTGGACTAAATGTCACCTTATGTCAACTTTTATATTCGACAAACCTTGGTGTAGAAATTAAAAAGAATATGCACAATACACTTCTGGATTAAAGTCCAGGGCCAATTGAATAAACATAGCCACTATATTAAGACTTTGTCTTAAAAACAAGTTTAACCAACTAGCATTTAGCTGAGAGGTAATATACCTTTTAGATTCAAATTAAAACCAAACTGTTTTTATGTAACTAACTTAAAATAGTCATGACTAAAAGAAAAAAGAAAAAGAAACATGACTACCCTGTAAGACTTTATACAACCAGCCACAGAACTTGGCGTAAAACAAAAAGGAGCACATGGAAATTACTAAATCTAATTTATCACAGTATGAATGAATATTTATTATGGAAATAAGTGAACGGGAATGTTTTCAGCATAATTTAATATTCCCCCTCAAATCATCCTTCAGTCCAAGTTTGACTCCTCTACTAGTCATGTGTGTTTGACAGGCCTGATCTAAAAGATCAACAGAACATCCACAACATGTCTTTTTTAGCAGATATAGACCACAACAACATTTATACAAAATAACAACACACTATGGAACAGTGCTCACTGTCTAACTTCTGCCTGTTTCTGTTTGTTTTGTTCTGGATATGATTCACTCGGATGATGAGAGAAGAACGACCATACATCAAAGCCATTACGAGAATAATATTCAGTGTCTACTGAAACAAATCCATTGCCCAATTTCACATGATTATAATAAAAAGTTAAAACTTGTCATCTTTTTTAAGACATCTACTGGTACAGTAATACAGTAATTTCATAATCGCTTAGGTTACACCATAAGAGTACTTGAGTTCATACATTGAGTTTTTTTTTTGACGGTCTTATCAATAAACACGAGTTTGTTGTGAAAAGAGCTGAGAGGAAATTCCACATACACAGCAACTCCAGATGGTTCTTGTTGAACTTATAAACGATCTGTTCTCTTCATTAAGAATATCAAGAGAACTGAATGCTGTAGAGAAACAGCAAAGGAAGGACATGAAGGGTCATACCGCCTTGGGAGATGGGAGAGAGATGGCAGCCAGCCAGTATCTGCTGTTCAGAGAAATTGATTAAGGAAAGGGGAGCTAGGTTCAGAATAATTGAATTAAGGCTGACAGAAGCGCTGACCAAAACCTTCAGACACAGGTGATACTACAAGGTCATGTGATGCAGGGTATGGACCATCACAACTGGTGAAAAATAGCATAGAGGAGAAATGAATGACAGAGTTAGATGATGTCTAATAGTTACCTTGATTGCAGAGCTCTGGGTCACTGGATTAGCTACGTTATACAATAAGCGGTACTAATGATGGGTGAACACAGGTATAGTGGGATACTTAATCATAATCATCCATCATTATGTGTACATTCTTCCATTACTTTAAATCTGCATTAACTTCATCTGAAATTAGTGTGCATTGACATTGATGTGTCCATTTGGATCACGTTTCAAGAACAAAGCCAGTGACAAAATATTGTCTCATTTTACCTGCACTGTGACTGCTGCACTTTTTAACAAGTGTATATTCATCTGCATGGAAGAATTTAATCAACAACAAATGTGAAAAATCACCTAGGAGCAAAAACACTGTTAATGCAGAAAAAACCCATGGACTGCTGTAGGCTAGTAGTACAAATCTTTGGTACTTATTATGTTGATATCTCATGAAAAAAGGACTGAATGCATTAAAAAGGAATGAGAAAATGTGAGATTACTTGCAAATCTATTCCTAATAACTTTGTAATAACAATTCCTATTAAACAAATTGAATTGAACTGAAATCTGCAACAACAAAAATCATGATATTTTTAATCTATTGTAATATTTTAATCTTTTGACGGCCCAAATTCATCGAGCAAAAGGGATTTTGTTCCTCCTTTATGAATGCGGCAAATAGTCTGAAGTGACAAAATTGACTCTCAGCCTTGAATGTGACAGAACGGCACTGCAATAAGTCCTTGCTAGACAGGTTTTTCCTTTTTCCGCTCCTTACGCGCACAGATAATGCTCTCCGTAGGTACACCGTCTCATCATGGCCAATTGTTTCCCCCTGTGAGTGCTTTATCTAAGCTGGTCTGAGACTGTTCAGCCTCATTGAACATCAATGGCCCTCCTCTTCATCCCCTCTTACCGAGCCATCAGTGCCAACATCCCTTGGCATCAAGGCTGTAACAAAGGCGGGGATTCTGCTGCACCGCAGGATGTGGAGGAAAAACGGGGGAACAGACGAACAGAGAAACCTCACACAAAATGAGAGAACAAGGTAGATTTGATAGAAGCAGAGTGGGAGATTTTTGCCAACTCTTGTGAGGAGGGAAATTCAATTTTGACCTTGTAAACTGGAGGTGTTTTTTAATAGAAAAGTCATTTAAGTTGTGAGTGATAATTTTTTTACGCTCTAAAATTGAGATCCAATCAGATATTCTGGGAAAATCAGGTCATATGAGTGTACCATAAACAACAGCTGTGTAATTGGAAAGAACATACAGATTTAAGCAGAATCAAAGCAAATCTGTCTCCCAGCGAGTCTTTTAAAGTGAGCATGCAACTTCCCAATGCTGCAATAATACGGTCCATGTGACCGAACTGAGTCCCCCGTCTATTTCACACTTTGCGAGCAGCCCAATTGCCATATTTATCACGAGGACTCAAGACACGGAAAAGTACGGAATTCATCAACACTTCATTGTAACATCAGGCAGAATAAAAGGCGGAGGCTCCAATCCATGACAGGGTCCTCATCTGAGCCCACCGAGGTTCCAATTTGTCACAGAGATTCATAACAAAGACTGTCTCTCTCTAAACACACTTTAATTTCCCAACTCCACCTGGGCCATGAGAACACCTGCCTTTGTAAAAACCCTTCCAGCAGAGAAGTCAGAATGCATTCCAGGTAGCTTTAATATGCTCAAATGCAATTCATCGCAATGCTGAAACCAAACAATGACTAGGAGCCATATGCCTGTAACATTTGTAATGATAAATCCCAAGGAAGAATTAATGAAGCCCGGATCAAATCTGCAAGCTGTTGCCCTCTCATTTGTGCTGGACTAAAATATTTCCACTGGAGTCTGCTGGGATTGTTGCAACCTACAGCCCTACAGGCCATCAATGAATCAGAGAATGTATTGGCATCCAGTAACATGCCCCCAAACACTGGCTGGAAAATATGGTACCAGGTGGGTCTATTCATAGTGTGATTTTATATTACCAGTGGAAAGCCTATGGTAAATGATATGTCAGATCCCAAAACATTGATTGTACTGTATTATGGGTTCATTATAACATGGATTACTGCCTTAAATTCTACCTGTTGCAGATTAACAGATGATGGTAAAACATTATACACACAGTGGATCCAAAGAAATGTACTTCTAAGTTTTAACGAATAAACGTCATTCATTATATCATACCAAATCAAGTGACATTTACAGTGCACTACTGTAAGTTTGAGGTTGGTTATTGTTTACTGTATTTTTGTTTTTAAAAATAATTCTTATTTTCAAGGCTACATTTACTTAATCAAAAATATAGTAAAAATAGTAATATTACAAAAAATATCAATTTATTCAGAAAAGCTGACTTTTTTCAGTCACATGATCCTTTACAAATTTATCTAATATACTGATATGGTGCTCAAGAAACATTTCTTAACAAACTTAATAGTAAGGTAGTTTTTAAGTTTAGGTATTAGGTAGGATTAGGGATGTAGAATATGGTCATGCAGAACATGTGCTCTAAAAAATACTAATAAACAGCCAATATGTTACAGTTTTTCTCAGTTGCTTAAACATATTTCTTGAAATTATGCCTCTTTTTTGCAAAACTCTAAACATAAATCCATAACTTCTAACTCAATTCCCCAGACTTCCTATATTCAGGTCAAAATGAAGCTCTCCACTCAAAACAACTCAATCTTGCTGAAAAACCAAACTTTGCTCTCAGACATGACACACAAACCCTCAAAAACCCACACACTACAACACAGTCTCACACACTGATGAGATAAATTCAAAACAATACTACCAAAACCAGTAATAAGTGTTGCCCCCCCCCAATAAAAAAAAAACCTTTTCACATGATGATCACAACAAATGTATGTATTCGCAAGTGTTTTATTCATTAATTTAATGTACTGTAGAGTGCAGTACAAAACAGCAAACAACAACAAAAACAATAATTCTGCCCCAGCATCCTGTCTTTCATCTGGGACAGGCCAAAGAACCTCTTCAACATCACAGGCTAAATTGGCCCTGGCCAGGCAGCGGGGGTAAAATCCTGCATGCCTGATCCAACCCTGGCACGCATCAACTAAAATATATGACACTGCTTGCCTTTTTACCCTTGCCCTTCCTCTTTCTCTTTCATATTGTCATCCTCCTCCTCTTTCTCTTCCTTCTCTCCATACTCTTCCTCCAACTCCTACTCTTCCTCTTCAAATTTACACATTACTGTATGTGGCATATTGATTGAAAAAGACTGGATAGGATTCACAGTTACATTTTTACTAGTGGTCTGGCAAAAAAACCAATAAATAAAAATTACATAGAAAAACACATTACAACGTCGTTGTGAAATAGAAAAGAAAAAGAAATAAAATAAAATAGAAAGAAAGTTTACTGTCAGAATTTGTAACTCTTGTGTTGTCCTCTGTCTATATATGCTTTCCAATTGAAGGTTTATAAGATGTACCTTTCAGCTATTTCAGAGAACTGCTTTATACGGGTTGATCTATATTCTCTTCATTAGTGAAAGTCAAGATTCACCTGAACAATTCAAGGCAAATTTACAAAAAGTCTAACAGAAATGTATAGAAAATATGCTTGAAAGTTTATGACCACTAGATCAAAAATTTTGCATTTAATGAGCTAATGACTTGAGGTTTTGAGGGGTAAGACTATAGCACAGAGAACTATATAATACATTTTGAGCAACATGACAATAGCAACTGATCATGTAACTTCAGACAAATGTACATAATACATAATCCACCCTGAAGAAAATCGACATCATCAAAGCATCAGGACCAGACATGGTGTCGGGTCGCACATTGAAGTCATGTGCTGACCAATTAGCAGGAGTGTTTACGAACATCTTTAACCTGTCCTTGCAGCAGGCTGTAGTCCCCACATGTCTTAAAGCTACCACTATTGTCCCTGTACCCAAAAAGCAAGCAGTCAGATGTCTCAATGATTATCATCCCATTGCCCTGACACCAGTTGTTATGAAGTGCCTTGAAAGGCTCGTCTTATTTCACATCAAAGCCAATATCCCCACTGATCTGGACAGCCATCAGTTTGCCTACTGTAGGAACAGATCAATGGAGGACGCAATCTCAATTGCACTTCATACAAGCCTGTCTCATCTGGAGCATCCTGACAATGTTAGAATGTTATTTGTGGACTTTAGTTCTGTGTTTAATACAGTAGTGCCTCATAAACTGGTGAATAAGCTTAGAAACCTGGGATTAACCGCCACACTCTGTTCATGGATTCTAGACATTCTCACAAACAGACCGCAGAATGTCAGGGTGGGTGATTATATTTCATCTACTCTTACCCTGAACACAGGAGTACCGCAGGGTTGTGTCCTCTGTCCAGCCCTTTTCACCTTATTTACACATGACTGTACACACATCTACTCCTCTAATTCTATAGTGAAGTTTGCCGACGACACCACTGTAGTGGGGTTGATATCAGGAAATGACGAGACACACTATAATGAAGAGGTTCAACATCTGGTCAAGTGGTGTTCGGATAACGACTTTGTCCTGAACACCACTAAAACTAAGGAGATCATTGTAGATTACAGGAGAACCTGGAAAATGACCCCCCCATTGTAAAGCATTCTCTGCCATTGTATTACAGTGTGGTATACCAGCTGCACTACACAGAATCGAAGAGATTTTGCCCAGATAGTTAAGATTGCACAGAGAATTGTGGGAACCAAGCTCCCTGACCTGGACAACATCTATGCAAGTCGCCTTTATAAGAAGGCTAGCAACATTATCAAGGATTCAACTCATCCCGGCCACAGACTGTTTGAGCCCCTTCCATCGGGAAAGAGATACAGGGCAATTAGAACACGCACAAATAGACTGAGGAACAGTTTTTTTCCCAGAGCCGTAGCCTGTATTACACCTCTTTCCTTTACATGCACGGACACAGTTGTGGGAAACTGAAGACTGCAACAAAACATAAGCTGTCTACCTGCTTCCAGTGCACTGAACACTTTAATGTTTAATGTCTGTCTTTGGCACTGTTTGTTATGTACTTTAGTGTTATTATGCTGTTGGTTCCGAGAGTTACCAAACAAATTTCATTGTATTAATTATAATGACAATAAAGTTTCTATTCTAAGTTGCATGAATATACCAAAGCTATCGCAACTTGTTCAAAAGAACGAGAAACCTTTTATGATGTGCACAAGTGACTAGATGATGTGGAGGTTGAGCAAGTAGTTTTGAGAATTTCATTTCTGTTCTGAGAAATGCATCAAAGCGACTGAGTAAAACTGTAAGCTGACTTTGGCCCTTTTATCTATCCATCGAAGGTTCTGATTGGTGTGTGATAAATTTTGACTCCTAGAGTTTCCACTTGGGTAATTGTGTGCAAACTGAGCTCAGACTTTGCAGACTTGAGTGAACAATATTGAATGCTAGTGCTTTCTAAGTGACCACATGATGTAAGCACTGAGAAATATAGGGATTTGAGCGTAGAGTTTTGCAGTAACAGTTCACCAAATCTGACTCATGCGTTAAAGTAGGGGAATATTGTTTATAGTTTAGGGAAATGGGTGTGCTTTTTTACAAATGGCGTTATGGTTTTGAAATTTTAGTTCAAAAGCCTGGTTGTAGTGTTTTAGCAATCGAGAAAAACTGTAATAATAGGGATGCTAATAAGCAACTAGTCAATAGTGAGAATTGGTCCCTATACTAAAGTGTTACCAAAAATACTAGCCTAAAATATTTGGACAGTAATATATTTCAATTTAATATAATGTAATAATATTCATAAATATTACTATAATAAAATCTTAATAAATATTAGATTTTGGATCAAAGTATTAAGCAATAGATATGCTTTTAAAAACTAATACAAAATGTATATTCTGGTTGTCAAATTTTGTGGAACACATTCAGTATGATATATCTGTGTGAACTAGAGGAGAACTTCACACATTCTCTAAAATCACTTTTAAAAAATAATAAGAAAATTAGAGTTAAGAAAAGAAAAAAAAAACTTAGAAGTTGTTTGCAGAAATTTAGATGTTTTTTAGGATTCACAAGTTCCCAAATATTTTTTGGGGCCATCGTATGTTCATACAGAGCTAAAGGCTTTGCAAAGCCACAGACAACAGAATCAGAAAAAAATAGTGAATACAGAATGATTGCTGTGGAGGATGGAATGATCAGATTGATTATGAAACTACAATTAATCCAATACAAATGTAAAGGTTACATTTTATTTCGATAGTCCACTTTAGACATTCTACTAACTATAAGTAACTTTGTATCTACATGTCAACTAATTCTCATTAATTTGCAACTACATGTCTACTAACTCTCAGAGTAGACTGTTAGGGTAGGTTTAGGGTTAGTAGAATATGTTGGCATATACTTGCAAAGTTTCTTATTGTCAGTATGTTGTATGTTGTGAACCCATCAAAATAAAGTGTTAGAAGATATTAAGCAGATGTTCGACTAATACTCTAATGACTGCTAGCTGACATTTAGTTGCAGAGTTACTTACTATTAGTAGAATGTCTAAAGTGGACTATCAAAATAAAGTGTTACCAGTTTAAATTTAAAACAAGTTCTTACCTTTGACCTGAATGCCTATACGAAAGTAGACATCTGAGCTACTGAGGTAACGCTCCACCAAAATATAGTACCACTGCTCCCAGGATGGCAGCGGGACCTCCAGCTCACAGGGAACGTTCTCTCTGCAGTCCATAGCGCTGGAGTTATGCACCGGCGGGGCCCTTGAGCGGATCTTCAGCAGAACTGGACAGCTCTCCCCGCTTCTGTTCTTTGTATTGCAGTCCACAAGCTGTACCTTCACCCGAGAGATGTAGTTTGGGATGAACACTCTGCCAGGTACAAGGGAAAGAAATGTAGAGGACATCTGCTTGAAAGCTACACTGACTGTAGACATTGTCTCATGAGACATAACAATACTAGCATGCTTATCGAAATGCCAAAGAAGCATTTAAACGGGAATGTGTTTTTGTACTCTCAGGAGAACTTTAAACTTCAGCCCATTATAACAAACTTTTTGAAAATGCATAAAGCAATTAAGTGATATCTCTCCGTCTTAATTTTCTACATCAATAACAACTAATCAGGAAACAAATGCAAGTCGCCCTTTTCAATTTGAACAGAGATTGAGAACAACTGTGAAGTTAGAATAAATAATTAATATCTACATTTTTGGCCATGACACAATTGGCTTTGTCTTTTGGTTTTTGATAATTAACAATATGAGCAGCACACCAAATGCTCAATCAAACAGAACACAAGTTGTTTACAGATCTGCTGGATCGCTTCGGGAAAAAAAAGTGTTTTGGAACGTGAACTTGGTCTTTGAAATTTGCCTCGAAATTTAAAAAAAAAAAAAAAAAACATTTATTGCATGGTTAATTCATCCCTTCTTCCAATTTTACGCACTACTGTTTTGTGTTTCACAACTGAATAAATAGTATTTCCTATTATGAATATTACACATTCTTATTTAATCGACAAACTAAATAACAAGAGCTATGCAACATAGTCCACTAAATTTTATTACATATAAGATGATTCCTATTTCTTCCTACACATTCATGTGGCAGATATCCTATATATGCTGTAAAATAGTGTATACTAATATCCAGACATCCATTAAACAGCAGCTGCCTAAGTGTCACAGCATATAATACACTGACCCTCTCAAATGTTCGCTGAAAACCAGCTTTTAATGATACAAAAAAGCCCATCTTCATAATGTCCAGTGCTCAAGGTCTTTTCTGTGTACCCTGTTGTTTATGAATGCATTTCATCACCTCTCCCTCCTCCATTTTCCTCTTTTTCATTTAGAAAGACTTTATTTGCTAATTGAGAGGAGAGCTTTAATATCTGAACCTAATGAGAGTAGAAGCCTGAAATGGAGGGAAGCTTGAGAAAAGGATGTGTGTGGAATGGTAAAGTGTTGAGAGCAGAACGAGGGAGAGAAAAGGTGAGAGACTTGCACGGTGTGTGCGTTCGTGTGTCTGATATAAAGAAAGATGTGTGAAAGTCTGCAAAGATGACAATAGAGTAGAAATGCTCACAATCTTGAAAGATAGTTTTATTTAAATGTTTGGAATCACATGAGGGTGATTACACCACCGTTCATGAATTTGGGGTGGTAAAATTGTTTTATGTTTTTAAAAGAAGTGTTCACCAAGTCTGCATTTATTTGATCAAAAATAGAGCAAAACTATTTTCTATTTAATATATTTTTAAGTGTTACTTGATCCTTTAGAAATCACTCTAATGTTCTAATTTGGTGCTCAAGAAACATTTCTTATTATTAACAATGTTGAAAATAGTTGCGCTGCTTAATATTTTTGTGGAAGCCATCAAACATTTTTTCAGGATGAATAGAAAGTTCAAAACAACAGCATTTATATGAAATAGAAATTATTTGTAAATGTCTTTACTGTCACTTTTATTGAATTTAATGCACCTTTGCTGAATAAAAGTATTGATAAAAGTAGTAATCTTTCAGGGGGAAAAAACTGACCCTAGACTTTTCAATGTTAGTGTAAATGACAACAGACTTTCCTTTTGGAGTAAACAATCCCAAAATTTTTGTAATTTTTGTTGATTTTGTGCCTGTGTGTGTGTGTACCTGTTTTTATATCCCGGTGGGGACTTAAACCTGAATACACACGGACTCATGGGGACTTGTGTCACGGTGGGGACCTAAATTGAGGTCCTCATGGGTAAACAAGCTTATAAATCACACAGGATGAAGTTTTTTGAAAATCTAAAAATGCAAAAAGTTTCCTGTAAGGGGTAGGTTTAGGTGTAGGGTTGGTGTAGGGCAATAGAAAATACGGTCTGTACAGCAGAAAAACCATTACGCTTATGGAAGTCCCCACAAGGATAGTGAAACAAGTGTGTGTGTGTGTGTGTGTGTGTGTGTGTGTGTGTGTGTGTGTGCGCGTGTGTGTACTTGTTTATGCTACATTGTGGGGACCACACAAGATAGTAAAACCTGGAATTTTTATTAAAAAAAATAAATATATATATATATATATATATATATATATTAAAAATAGCAATGCAAACAGGTTTTCTGTTAGGGGTAGGTTTAGGGTTAGGGTTGGGTTAGGGGATAGAAAATATCGTCTGGTCAGTATAAAAGTAATAGAAGTCTATGGAAAGTCCCCACAATTCACAGAAACAAACGTGTGTGTGTGTGTGTGTGTGTGTAAGTGGATATTGCATCTTAATTTCATCTTAAAAATAATCACTCACTTGTAGAGTACAGATCTATTGTGAAGAGGAATCATCTGGTCAATGAAGTAACCAGGATACAGCACTGAAATCCCAATGAGCCTCTGAACAATGAGCTGAGGTTGAAAGAGGTACTGACATTCCTCGTGAAGACCCTGCACAAAAACAGTGAAACAAACAGGAAATAGATGGATTAGTTACAGGCTAAAATCCACTCAGTATGCATCTTCAAATACACTGAGCCATGAAATACAGTGTCACAAAAAATGCATACATGCGTATCATGATATGGAAATGCTCGTGGAAGGGGGGGCAACTCCCACTGAGAGAGCCTTATGATCACTTCAAATGGAGGGAAACCGTCATTGCATTTGCATCGCTTCTGATGATTTGCTGTGTGATATTTCTCATGGCCAACTGCACAACAACTCCCACCTCAGACTCTGGAGAAAAAGATCAAACACTATTGTCGTTTCTCCACTTGGTCAAAAATTCAGATAAAAGATTTTGAACTGTCTCCAATTTTTACTGATTCCAAACAAGTGGAGAATCCAGCCAAATCCTTGTCTTCTTTGAATTCTGCTTTGCATTTACATTTCTTCTTTTAGCAGACACCTTTATGTAAAGTGATTTTAAAAATGAGGAATACAACAACATGAATGATTCATCTTAAAGAAGCAGGAACAATTTATTTTGAGAAAATAAAAAAGACAAGAGTTGGGGATTGAAATTCATGAATAAAAAATTAATACTGAGCACAGGGGGCATCTGAGACATTTATTTGGCAGAATATGATTAATTATGTCTGATAAAAAAATAAATAAATAAATAAAAAACAATGTGTCAAAAAATGTTGGTTCCTTGCTCAAGGTGGTGTGCCTTTCACTAGGTGTGCCTGGTGTAAATAACAAATGGAAATGTAACACACATTACCATTTAAGCATATGGGGTCAGTACAGTTTTTTTAACCAGCAAGGATGCGTTAAATTGAGTGACAGTAAACAGACTAAAGACATTTATTATAATACAAAAGATTTATATTTCAAATAAACAATGTTCTTTTGAACTTATCAATGAATCCTGGAAAAAAGGTATCACAGTTTCCACAAAAAAATAAAAAAAATAAAATAAAAAAATTAAGCAGCACAACTGTTTTGAACATTGCTAATAATAACAAGAATTGTTTCTTGAGCACCAAATCAGCATATTAGAATGATTTCTGAAGGATCATGTGACACTGAAGACTGGAGTAATAATGCTAAAAATTCAGCTTTGCCATCACAGGAATAGATTTAAATGTTGAATATATTAACATAAAAAAACAGTTACTTTAAACTGTAATAATGTTTCACAAGATTACTGTTTTTTCAAATACAGTAAATGCAGTCTTGGTGAGCATAAGAGACTTCTTACAAAAGCACTAAAAACAATCTTACTGACCCCAAACTTTTGAATGCCAATGTATTTGAACATGGCACTGATAACTATATGATATGTACTGCTTTAACAGCCTATTCTAAGGCTTTTTGAGCTGAACTGTTTTGTTTTCACCATTACAGGATCACAGTTGGCAGTGTTATCAAAAGATGCGTAGCTGTAAAAACCACATTGGTTTCAGTATACGACAGATGTTGTGGCGTATGCTCCAATTAAAGATCCGAAGATCTGTATAGATTCGCAGACAATTTTTCACAGTGCAATTGCATGAAGACTTGAGGTGTGAGAAAGGGAGGTGGAGGGATTAAAGACAGAGAGAAGGTGGGAGAATCCAAGAGCTTTTATTTATTACGGCACACCATGGCAAATTACAATGCAGCGTTTCATCATGGAAACCTCGGCTTCTCTCACGCAGGTACTCCTGCCCTAGACACATTCATCATTCTCGAACGGCGTAGTATAACCCCTCCTCTCTACTCGGCCAGCGTCTTTTCTTACCATCTCCACAGAGAGAAACACAATCACGCCAAACAAAGAAGTATTAAATGTCTAGGAATCGCGCTATAAGAATACATTAGCTTTCCAGAGCGCACGTTCCTCTGTTTCCGTCGTTTGTACTGGACTACCACCTGAGACGCGGGGTCATTTTCACTGGCTTTTTTAACCCACAGCACTGTCGAATGTCAACCGCATATCATTGCTGGCTTCCTGTTGAGGTCAGTCAGCCATGTTATTACTTCATAAGGTAGGGAGCGAGAGTCTGCTGGCGCATCTGTCAGTTCAATGCAGTTAAACAATAACTGAGCAGTCGTCAGCAGCGGCGGCCTCTTCCAGTGCTGAAATGCCATTCAGTAGATGTGAAGAGAGAGGGCGGGGCAACGGAAAGAGCTAATTGGCTTGCAATGGTGTGTGATTAATTATGCTGTGGGATTCACTGCCTCAGTAGTCATCCTATAATTAGATATTTTTCAAGACATGAAATTAAAAAAAATCTTTAAAAAGCCTTAACTAAAAATTGTGCGTGCTTCATGTCATTTCCAAAATTCTCTGTGATATGAATTAGTACAGTTTAACAGTACAATATAACACATATTCAGAGAATTTGAAGGCTTTCATCTGCTATTGTGACATTGTGCGTTAAAACATAACTGGTAACATCACTGTATAAACACATCCTTCTGCCTCTTTATAGCAACTGATAAAAACTACAATGACATTATAAAATACATAAGCTTTTATACTGCATTTTTCTGCTAAGAAAAGCAGATAATATGCGTATATTACAACTCAAACGTTTGGGGTCAGTAAGAAATTAGCACTTTTATTCAGCAAGGATGCAATAAATTGATCAAAAATAATGCTAAGAGTTTTATATTGTTATAAAAATATATTTCAATAAAATTATTTTAATTTTCCTGTTTCATTTTTATACATTGCCATATGATGCGCTACAAATAGCAAAAAGTTGACTGATAATAATAAGAAATGTTTCTTGAGCAACATATTAGAATAATTGCTGAAGAATTATGTGGCAAGACTGAAATAATGGCTGCATAATACATAAAAGAAAGAATAAATAAAAAATAAAGAGGGGTCTTTTTAATCTGTATAATACTTTACCAAAAAAAAAAAAAAACCTTGCAGGATTGTTCCCATCATGCATCTTAGAGATGATAGATAATCACAAACAAAATCTCTTTTAAAAACAGAAAAAAAATAAGGATTTGTCTTCATATAATTACGCTTGAAAGATTTACGAAGACATTTCTGGTTAGTGAATATAATGAGCAGCCGACGCAGTCTGGGTATTTTCAAGGGAATGAACATTTCAGTGCACTCGAGTGATTTTGACAACGGGACACCTTAGAAACGGCTGACTCCCTGGCCAGCGCACTGACGATGTCCCGTGCAAGAAGCAAGCAAATCATCCACAATTTATTCTTTGCAGCTCTCATTATGACAGTAAACATCAATATCAATATTTCAGAAGCAGCAGCCAATCAAAACCACATATTTTTCATCGTTTGCTTTAATGCTTAATGCACCCAACCTTCGAAAACCTCAGAGCCTTCATAAGTAGCCTTGACACACTAGAGGTATGTGTTGTAATGGTGGCAGAACACATTCTCATTTCATTAAGGTCTATTTGGTGGATTTGCACCACTGGGCAGGTGTCACTGCATAGATGGTTTTCTGAGTCATGTGTCGCTCATTATCTCTGGTGTATTATCAAGGTCTAATTCGCTCTCAGCTTGATTAGAAGACTCATTCATTTCAGCACGAACCGTTCTGCAAATCACTTCTGCAGCCATACACCAGAACTAAGATAGTCTCAAGGCGTCAGGTTTGTCTTCTCGGTAATAAGTGAGACATTTACATGGACACGCAAAGAACAATTCATTGATGGCTTCAATAAACCCTTTGTTTCCCCTATTACAACATAAGCAAGTGATTTTTCATAGACTGCTATGCTGTTTGCTTGTGCGGGCACACTACTCCTACTATTGCTCTAATATTATGTATATATATAGAAAAAAAACAGATGACTACAGTATAATACCAGAATGTGTATTTATGATATCAACCAGCAGAATCTTCAGTGTCTCATAATGCTTCAGAAACAATTATAATATGCTGATTTGGTGCTCAAGAAACATTTATCATTACTATCGATGTAGAAAATATTTTTGTGTAAACTGTGACTTTTTCATCTTTCTGTAAAAAAAACTAATTTCAAATGAACAGCATTGATTTAAAAAAAGAAGAAGTCTTTTATAACATTGTACTGTAAATGCTTTGCTGTCACTATTGATCAATGGCATGAATCTTTGCAGAATAAAATCATTTCTTTTAAAAGAATCTTACTGACCTCAAAGTTTTGAATGATAGTGTAAATATGAAAAATAAAACAATAAGTATGAAATGGAATGTATGGATTGCCTTTGGGAGAAAATTATTCTTAAAATCTATAATGCCTGCCAGATGGAAGTACCTACTAAGTGAGTAAGTGTTAAGTATTAGTGTTATTCTGGCCATGATGCAATGTTTTATCCAAAACGTAATGAATTACTACCACACAATCTATGTGTAAGTAAATGGAAACATCACTTTTTAGCTTAAAATGGCAGATCGGAGTTGTAGGTGGATAATGAGGATGGAAAAGCAAAACAGCGACCATTAAATAACAAACTTGAGATGGAGCCCCATCTGTTGTTTGTCCATGGCTGCATACATAAAGCAGGCACAGCTGGTGCTGGTGGAAGCAGACACGGCCTTGCTTCTGTACCCCCACCCCGCACTTTTTGCATTGTGTCTGACATGCAAGATTTGTCAACTCGTGACGCCTCTGCCTCCTTACAGTTCTTCATTGATCTGATTTGATTAGGGGGGATGTTTGCAACTCATGTGCCAGCACAGACAAACAGCGCAGACAAAAGGAAGAGAGAGAGAAAAAGATGGAAATAATTGCTTCCCTTTTCACAGCACAAATTTGGCAACTTTGAGCAACTAGTGAAATAATTAGAGCCCTCTGTGCACGCGTGCAGAGCACCAAACAGTACACAGAATTGATAGCGGACTGTTGTTGGCATTTTGCATGTTTAATGTGGTCTCCAGCTGTGTGAGGGATAATTTCTCTGACACACTGCTCATGCAGTACCACGAGGAGGAGTCCATATGGCCAATGAGAAAAAGATTCCTTTATCATTTATGGTGGATCACGGTGGACTCCAAACATGTGTCTGGTAATGTAACTGACAGGCTAGTCAAAAAGAAATACTTGAGCATGAACCCGCAGCATACAAGGCACCAAGCCATTTGAGCGTAGCTTTTCGGCCTAGTATGAAAAACATTTATCATTTGTCAAGGAACAGAACTGCAGGGATCTCATTACTGGTAAATCCTGGTGTTCCCCCGCACATCTCCCACAATTCTCCACTTCTGTTCTGTGCTTAAGCTCCCAAGTCCAAAAATAAATCAGTGACGACATAAAAGTCCAGTTTTCATACTTTGATCAACAGCTGGGTGATTGTATAGCTACCACTTTTCACTTTGCATTCACAACATAGTATTGATAATAACAATCATATTTAAAAATTGTAATTTATACTAGACATATGATAATATCATAAATAATCCAGGCTAGTAACTATCTAGCTGACACTTGAACATAGCAGGTGATGGTATTACACCTTAATGCTGGTTGCCACTCATCATAAAACAGAAAACAGCAGACGATGTAGTGTGTAGCGACTACTGGCTCTCAAAATCATGACAGACGAAAAAGAGACACTCTACCTGCACCCAAAAAAAGTTATAGCTTATCAGTGTGGGAGTTTTTGGATTCTGTTAAAAAAAAAAAGAGAGAGGTGTTAAGACACCCCAGTCTGCAGGATGTGCCGATCAACAGCAAGCTATTTTCATATTATGGTTACAAACACTCTCCGCCTCCCTACAGTCATATTTTGAGTTTGATTTTTGGCAAAAAAGAGAAAAAAGTAAATAAAGCTAAAGATGAATTTGACTGATAGCATTATTTATTTCCTCCGTATTTCAATAGATATTGTGATAATACTTTAATTACTTGACTTCTTTTGGCCACAATAAAAAACTGATATCATGACAGCCCTATATTTGTCAAAAAGACAGGATACTCTCAGAAAGGTAAAGCTCAGATCTGTTTACAGAAAATGCAATTACATTAAAGAGAAAGTTCAGGGGAAAAAAATGAAAACTCATCATTTACTCACTCTCATGTTGTTCTGTATGAAAAGTTTGAAGAGTGTTTCAACTGTTTGTTTGTTTTTTCCATACAATGAAACTCAAATGTCAACACAACACTTGTCCACTGACATTCATTATATGCACGAGGGTGCTAAATGATAAGTATGAAGTTTTCCCATCATTGTTGTCAAAGAACTGAATATAAAAATAATTACAGTTTCAAACTGATTTGCAACCTCAAACATATTATTTGAGTGAATGCGAGTGCGTCAAAACCATACTAATTTCACTTGTCGGGGGAGTCAGCCAATGAATACCTTACTGAGTGTCTGAGTGTATCAAACTGGCAAGCTTGGGATTTTACTATTTTAAAAAATCCACACCTCACCACTAACCAACTGTGTAAACTCATAGATCATAATCTGATTAAAACAGCTGACCTTCTCCTCCCCCCTAACAAACACTGTCTATAAATAACCCTAGTAAATGGGCGTGCATTATAGTGAATTTCATTAAACAAGAACAATTGCATCTACTGACCCAGCACACCTTAATAACACAGAAAATCTAGAATGTGTTTTGGCCTGTTCACTATCTTTAAAAAAATTCAATTCAGAGATAAACAGCCACAAAACTGACAGCCCTCCCCCCTCCCCACTTGTGTAGACCTTACCCCAAAACAACAAAGATGCAGTGAACGATAACATATCTCCAAGTGCTGACAGTTTCCAATTAGTTTATTGATTTACTCCGAGAGTTTAGTTAGTGCAAGGCAAACTGTCAGGATGCTCGGCTTCTGGTCGCTGCTTATCCACTGTGGCAGCTTCATCCAGCAGAGACGGCCGGCTGATCTTTACTGCGTGCTTGACTCATACTCATTCCCCTTCTTTCCTCATTCCTTTCCTCCCTCTCTCTTTCTCTCTTCCTCTCTCTACAATTGGCCATCTGCTTGTGTGACCGTGCGCCTGCAGAGCAGGGTCCGGCTGCTCCCTGATTAGCCTCACAGACACTGTAGAGCTCATCAGCTGAGAGAACAGACTTGCACTTTGCTGAGGGCTGCTACAGCTTTGCTCTGCTGAGATTCACCTCTGTGCACCATGTGTCCACGGAGCTTCGATCCGGCAAGCTGTTACTTGACAGTCAGTTACGGGCTTGTTCTTGGGCCGTAGCAGTTTACGATCACGATGTGAATTTCAAGAAGGGATTTTAAGAATTTAACTTGCTGTACAAGAAATCCATTAAGTTACAATAATAATTACAACAAATGCTTGTGACTTAACAACTGTTAAATTCTTCAAATCTCATCTTGGTATTTACATCATGATAATATTATTAATATCATTAATATTAATATTATTTAGCAGTTCCAAAGGTTCACAGCGATTTTAACTCAATCTCTAATTTTATTATTAACAGTATTACCATTATTATTCATTGCTTGTGACTTGATTTAATTTAACAACGGTTAAATTCTTAGAATCTTATCTTGGATTTTTTATACAAAATAATAGTAGTAGTAGTAGTAGTAGTAGTAGATTTGCAGTTGTATTTCATTGTGAACTTTCCTTGAAAGTCAGAGTAAGAAGGAGGAGAGAGACCACCTATCAGGAAAATGATAAAATAAAAAAATGCATTTTTCAATGTTGGCTGTAGCTATTCAGTTAAAGGCACCAATCATCTTTTTAATAGACTGTTTACTCTAAAATACCAGCCTAATTTTTTTTTAAGCAAATTGATTTGAATAATGTTTTTAAACAGTCCTGACAAATGGAGATAGAATGCAATGTCCAAAACTATTTAGTTAAATAGGAGCATATTGCATATTTTACACATAAAAATGATGCCTACATAACATTACCAAGATGGAGCAAATTTATGACAGTTCACTGTGCAGACACAGTTTGTGGCACAAACTACCTACAAGCCCCTTCAACAAAACAAAAGTCCAATACAACATAACCCCCCATTACACTACACAGAATAATAAATAAAAAAATGTATTCCTCAGGGAAAGCATGGCCTCGCTTTCCACACTTCCTCCAATTACTCCACCTCAGTAGGTTCAGCCATGAGCTTTTCTGCTCCACAGGTGCTGTCGTTCCCCAGGCCAACAGAAAAGAGGAAGCCTTCGTCGTTCCAAGCTTTGTCTCTGTCTAATTGGCTGGCAGTGTGACCCTGTGGGCTCAGAGGAAAGCGGTGCCCTTAAAGCGGAGTAGGCTACACCGAGTAGAATTATTGCTCTTAATCCAGGAGAATGGCCTCCACCACGACCAAACCTGCTGCAGTTAATTAAAGAGAAAGGCTGAAGTGCAGGCCTGGTGGCTCTGAGATAAGTAAGTGCAGCAAAGGACAAAACTCAGCTGAGGCGGACTTTTTAAGATTGTGGATGGAGATTGAGGTTATGCTCAGGGTTTGACATTAACCCTGGCGGGTTGACTTTTATAGTAACAGAGCTCGACATTAATGCTTGTTCGGGACAAGTAGATTTTTTGAAGGGGCAAGTGAAAGAAGAGAATTTTACTTTCCCGACCGGACAACTAATCTGATTAAAACATTTAATTGCACCGCAATTTCGGCAAGATTGCTTCTGATTTTATTACATTCGGTGTAAACGGCGATTGATAATGGATAATCAGTAACAAGGTCGCGCCAGTTGAAGCTCACGCAGCCTGTCTATGTGAGAGAATCTCGTGGAGAAATCAAAACAAATGAACGCAACTGCACACAGAAGAAACATAAAAATGTAACTTAGTTTTTATATTTATAACATACTGCCTAGTTAAGCAACATGACACGACCAAGAGAGGGAAGTTCCC
>JAFVLL020003723.1:0-17500 GCA_021397915.2 Tor tambroides
TATAATCCAAATTTTAGCATGGGAGTCCCTCACACAAGAATGATCTTATTTGGTGTCATCTAAACATTGAAAACCCATCCGCTCATCTAAAAGACTCTTCAGGGTCGTGAATGGTTCTGATGTGACTGTAGTTTCTCAAGTGCTGGACCTCAGCGAGCACAGAAACACAATGTCGGGCCGCCTCTGGAGTCAGGGACGGATTTGGCACAGGTGCCATATGTGCCCAGCGGGCTTCAGCCGCCTCTCGCTGGACGTGGCTCTCGGCCAGAGGAGTCCCAGCATGCAGAGGCCTGATTCCAGCTGGCTCTTAAATGACCAATTTACTATCAGAGAGAAAAACCCTCCGCCACAGATGCTACGACCTACAGGAGCTGGTATTACTGCTATTAACCGCCGCGCCGATTCCCATTATGTTCAGTGATGATGTCAGCATATGCTTGGGGTTCAATGAGGAATCCGATTGGCTGCAGATTTGACTGACAGCAGTAAGCCCCGCCCCTTTCAAATCAAAGTCAGAGTTCTTACCTTACGGTTCTTGCTTTGAAAGCGCAGCAGAAAGGCATTTGAAGTCAACTTTCAACTTGGTAATGATCAAAGTTCATGTTTATCAAGCGCTTGCAGAGGCAAGAGTGTAAAACAAGGTAAATGATCTTCTTTGTTGACAGTCGTATACAGACAAATGCTGGGATTAATGTAGAAATAAACATGAGAAATAAGCAATTGAGTAAATAAATACATGAATAAAAATGATAAAATACACAAAAAAATGAATGAATAAATAAATGATTAATTAAATAAAAACAGACTGAAATAAAATTAATTTATTTTAATAAATTAAAATTTTATTACAATTAAATTTTTATTAAAATGAATAAAAATAGCTTATTTGCGTAGCGCATTTCCCACACACCACTTGTTTTGACACTGCAGAATGAATGAATGAAGGAATAAATAAATAAATAAATACGATTAGCATTTAGTATATGGAAAATAATGTAATTTTTATGTTTTTTTTTTATATAAACCCCCCACCCCACAAACTGGCATTTAAAAGGTTAAAAATGATTGAATTTTGATAAAATTTGCATGAAAATAATTTAATTTATGGTCAGGACTGATGTTAGTAAAAAGATCTACGTCAAAGAAAGCAAAATTACATAAATAAACAAGTAAAATAAAATAAAATAAAATAAAACAAAACATTAATGATATATAATATTTTTAGGACCATTTTTTTGACATGGACTTTTTTGTCCTTGAGTAACTTTTTAAAATTGATGAACAAGGGTTAAACATATATTAAAGGAAAAAATAGGTGACTAACCTGTAGTACTAGTCAAAGCAATTTATGTAAACAAACAAACAAATAAAATAAATAAATAAATAAATAAATAAATAAATAAATAAATAAATTTCTTATTTTTATTACCCTTTTTTTTTTTGACATGGACATTTTTGTCCTCCAAGTAAATTTTTTAAATTGATGCACAAAGGTTAAAGTTATATATTCGAAGAAAAATTTGATGACTAACCCACTAGTCTTAGCAGTTTATGCAACAGGCCTGTTTTTCCAACAGATGGGGCCAAAAAAAAAGCGATCGATTGTACACACAGACGTGAAAGAATCCCAGTTTGTCTCGAAACATCGACAAACGTCTTGAAAAGAAACGTTCTTTTTTTTTTCTCGTAATAAACAGTAAGTGTGTGATATCTTATCAGCTCCCGCCGCCCGTGCTGAAGTTATCTTCCGTCTGCAGCTGCTGTTGAGGAAAAACAGTGTGGTTGCCGTTTATTTATTTATTTCGTGGCCCGTTAACCGTTTTAGCCACATAACCGCTCATTAGTGCGCGTCTCAAGGACGGTGTGATATTCTCCTGACTTTCCCTGCAGCACGCTTGATAAAAATGGACATTTTTCTATCTCTGGAAAAGCAATCGAAGGGAGGGAGAGACTATTAAGGCTCCTGGGTTTTCTCCGTGCAGGGATTTGCCCTGTCGCCGCTGTCGAGACCCAGACAGCGATGGAGTCACAATTTACAGTGGTCTCCAAAATGATCAGAACACTAGTATTTTCAGCAGCTAAAAAAATATCAGTTTACATTTCCTAACATTCATTTTGGCATTAATTGTAATAATCCAGTCAGATTTTTGTCTGATCTGATCATCATCCAGTCTGTCTGGAATGACATGAAGAAACAGAACAAACTGAGACAGACTAAATCCAGAAGAACTGATGCTTCAAGAAACCTCCTGCAAAGCTCCTGAAAAACTATGAGCAAGTGCAGCTAGAGCAAAAGCTGCTTTAAACACAAAGTGTTTAAAATGCTCACACCAAATGTTGATTTCATTTAGTTCATAGAAGTTCATTGATAAAGAAAATCTATTTATGACATTATTTTTGACAGCATCCTCATTTTACAGCATTTTTACACAAGTGTCTAAAACTTTTAACAGCACTGTAGCTTTGCAGGTAGATTTCTTGAAGCGTCTTGGAGACGTTGTTCTCCACAGTTCTTCTGGATTTAGTCTGTCTCAGTTTGTTCTGTTGCTTCATGTCAATCCAGACAAAAATCTGACTGGATTATTACAATTAATGGCAAAATTAATGTTTGGAAATGTAAAATTATATTTCTTACTGACACACTACAGCAAAATATAGAAATAACTGACTTAAAACCATTTTTAGCTGCTGGAAGTACTAGTGTTGTAATCATTTTGGCCTCCACTGTATAAGCTTCCCTCTGTCCTGAAAACACTGCAGCTGAAACGGTACATTCCCGTCGCGCCTCGGGAGCTCCTGACAGATTCAGAGGAAGGGTTCCCTGTCTGTCAGCTCACGTCAGGAGTTTGAGTCTTTGCGTACTGTGATCTCGCAGACGCGAGCGAGAGGCCTGACATGACAGGCGATCTGCTGGAAACCCGGAGAACAGCCTCACTGAGCTCGACTCAATTTAGCAGCTGAAGGTGCCTGCGGGATCTCAAGACTTCACTGTTTAGATGAAGAAGTAGACAGATCTGGAAAAATCTGGGATGAGCAGCTAAATTTGCAGCTGAATGTACATCTCAGTGTGATATCAAAATTGGCCATGTTTACATGCACATCATAGTCTGATTAAGGTCTATATTCTGAATTAAAAAAAAAAAAAATCTCAAGCAAAAAAAGAAAGAAAAAAAGAAAAATAATTTTAAAAATAATACAAAAAATTAAATAAAATTCAAGCCAGATTATTTATTTATTTGTGACCCTGGACCACAAAAAAGTCTTAAGTCGCACAGGTATATTTGTAGCAATAGCCAAAAATACATTTTATGGGTCAAAATTTTCTTTTATGCCAAAAATCATTAGGATATTAAGTAAAATATATATTAAGTAATATATATATATATACACTATATTGCCAAAAGTATTGGGTCGCCCCCTTCTAATGAACAGGTTTTCCAAGTCCTAATCCCAGTTGAACACTGGCTCTGGTGTGACTGTAAATGCAGACCTTGAGCCAAAAACTCATCACCAAACACCAATGACTTGTACATACACTATATAGACAAAAGTATTGGGACACCCCCTTCTTTAGAACAGAAAAATGCACTTCCAAACCTGTGGAAACAACGATGGGAACATAATTCATGTATTTAAAAATTGTATTTCCATCTCTGTTGCAACAGTTTTGGAAGTGTCTAAAATGACTGTACCCATATGTACAAGTCATTGGTGTTTGGTGAAGAGTTTTTGGCTCAAGGTCTGCATTTACAGTCACACCAGAGCCAGTGTTCAACTGGGATTAGGACTTGGTTTTATGCAGACCAGTCAAGTTCTTCCACACTGACTCAATCAATCATTTTCTTTTTGAACCTTGTCTTATACACAGAGGCGTTGTCATGTTAGAACAGAAAAGGGTCCTGTCCAAACTGTTGCTATAATATTAGAAGCACACAATTCCCTAGAATATCATCATATGCTTTAACATTAAGATTTATACTCATAGAAATTACTAAAGTAGTCAAACCTGTTCATTAGAAGGGGGCGACCCAATACTTTTGGCAATATAGTGTATATACTGTAAATATATCAAAACTTAGTTTTGATTAGTAATATGCATTGCTAAGACCTTCATTTGGACAACTTTAAAGGTGATTTTCTCAATATTTAGATTTTTTTGCACCCTCAAATTCCAGATTTTCAAATAGTTGTATCTCAGCCAAATATTGTCCTATCCTAACAAACCATACATCAAATGAAAGCTTATTTATTCAGCTTTCAGTTGATGTCTCAATTTAAAAAAAAAAAAGCTCTTATGACTGGTTTTGTGGTCCAGGGTCACATTTATTTAGTTAGTTTGTAAACATGTTTGCATGCACATCATAGTCCAATTAAGGTCTATATTCAATTGAGTGAGTCATTTACGCTGGAACCACTCCGATCGATTCAAACTCATGATTTCGATCATTTATTTCAAGCAATTTACTTGCACAAACCATCTGAAAATATAATTTTCAAATTTCGACATCACGTAATGATTTTAAAAAGCACGTAGTGGTGGGTGAACCTGAACTTTTCGAAACTCAGAATCAACGATTGCGTTGCAAAATGATTCACTGTTTTGAAGTGCTCCAATTGGATCTCGTATTGCAAATCATTTGATTAGATTAGGACTTTGGAGAGAGTATTGCAAAACATTCAATTCATATCAGGACTTCGGAGCGCAAATTGCGAATCATTTGATATTTCAGGACTTTAGAATGCATCGTCAATCATTTGATATTTCAGGACTTCGGAACACATCGTGAATCATTTGATATTTCGGGACTTCGGAACGCGTCGTGAATCATTTGATATTTCGGGACTTCGGAACGCATCGTGAATCATTTGATATTTCGGGACTTCGGAGCGCAAATCACGAATCATTTGATATTTCGGGACTTCGGAACGCATTGTGAATCATTTGATATTTCGGGACTTCGGAGCGCAAATCACGAATCATTTGATATTTCAGGACTTCGGAACGCGTCGTGAATCATTTGATATTTCAGGACTTCGGAACACGTCGTGAATCATTTGATATTTCAGGACTTCGGAACGCGTCGTGAATCATTTGATATTTCAGGACTTCGGAACGCGTTGGGAATCATTTGATATTTCGGGACTTCGGAACGCGTCGTGAATCATTTGATATTTCGGGACTTCGGAACGCATCGTCAATCATTTGGTATTTCAGGACTTCGGAACGCATCATGAATCATTTGATATTTCAGGACTTCGGAACGCGTCGGGAATCATTTGATATTTCAGGACTTCGGAACACATCGTCAGTCATTTGATATTTCAGACTCTGGAACGCTGGGCTGCGGAATCATTTGATATTTCAGGACTTCGGAACGCTAGAATCATTTGATATTTCGGGACTTCTCGAACGCCAAGCCGAATCATTTGATATTTCGGGACTTCGGAACGCATCGTCAATCATTTGGTATTTCAGGACTTCGGAACGCATCATGAATCATTTGATATTTCAGGACTTCGAACGCTGGCTGAATCATTTGATATTTGGGACTTCGAACACATCGTCAGTCATTTGATATTTCAGGACTTCTGAACGATCATGAATCATTTGATATTTCAGGACTTCTCGAACACATCGCCAATCATTTGATATTTCAGGACTTGAACGTGATCATGAATCATTTGATATTTCAGGACTTTGGAACGCATCGTGAATCATTTGATATTTCAGGACTTCGGAACGCATCGTCAATCATTTGATATTTCGGGACTTCGGAACGCGTCGTGAATCATTTGATATTTCAGGACTTCGGAACGCGTCGGGAATCATTTGATATTTCAGGACTTCGGAACGCGTCGTGAATCATTTGATATTTCAGGACTTCGGAACGCATCGTGAATCATTTGATATTTCAGGACTTCGGAACGCGTCGGGAATCATTTGATATTTCAGGACTTCGGAACACATCGTCAGTCATTTGATATTTCAGGACTTCGGAACGCATCATGAATCATTTGATATTTCAGGACTTCGGAACACATCGTCAATCATTTGATATTTCAGGACTTCGGAACGCGTCGGGAATCATTTGATATTTCAGGACTTCGGAACGCGTCGTGAATCATTTGATATTTCGGGACTTCGGAACACATTGTCAGTCATTTGATATTTCAGGACTTCGGAACGCGTCGGGAATCATTTGATATTTCAGAACTTCGGAACGCATCATGAATCATTTGATGACTTTGGAGAGCAGATCACAAGTAATTTGATTCAGATCGGAAATAAGCGGGTTCATGAACCTTTTGATTCAGATCGGAAATAATTAAAAGGGTTCATGAATCTTACAGATTGGGACTTTGCAGCGGGTTCGCAAATCATTTCAGATCGCGTCTTCGCAGCTTGAATCACAAATTATTTGATTTAAATCGGAACTTTGGAGCATGTATCGCGAATCTTTTGATTCAGATCGGGACTTCGCAGCAGGTTAACGAATCATTTGATTTGGATCGGAATTTCGGATCTTTTTTCTGATTTTTTAAATATATATTAAACATTACAAAACACCAAACCATTAAGGCAGTAAAGTTCTAAAAACAAAACAGAAAAAAATAATGTGTTGCCATGTTGACCAAAATAAATAAATAAATTTACACCTTAAGAGGACACACAAGATGAATATAGATAGTTTTCACTGTTTTAGCATTAACAGAACTTTAAATTGTTTTCCTATACTTCTATAGAACAAATATGAATAAAGAAAAGACAGGTTTAGAGCCAGTACATTTTTTCATGTATGTGAAATTTAGCCAGCAGAAAACACAATTCAATTAAGTTATATTGTCCTATATTTATTTATTTATCATTTCATTCAGAAAACATGTTTACATCATGTATTGAAATAATCAATGGATTATTCTAATATTAGGATATTCATCAGAATTTTCTTTGTGGTCGATTGCGATTTCACATATCAAATGATTTCATCTTTTTTTACTGATGAACACAACAGTTTTCAGCCGTTATGTAATTACGCCTCAGATTGATATAATATTACTGTCTGCCTCACATATATATTAGAAACAACTGCTTTAATAATTCTAAACTACATGCAAACTGTTCCTGACAGAGATTCTTACTCTGTAGGTTATCAGGGGTTAATTTTTGTGTCATTTTCTCCTCTAACTTGCTTTGCTAATACAGCACTGCATGTCTGTCTGTGCACTGCGAAGAAATCAATAGCTAATTTTTCTCCATGATCACAGATATTGAAAGTTAGGGACGGACTTACAGTCGGACGGTGAGGAACAGATTTACCAGCATCAAACGCCACATGACACACAGACGTTTTGCCACATCCGTAACAACAGTCAAGCATGGTCCAGATTCCCTCACCAATGAACTGTAGTGTGGAGATTGAAAGCTGTGCAAATACAGCAAGAAATTTCTTGTTGACAACTATTGTACAGAAAAGATTGAGAATAATCATGTCAAAGCACAGCGCTTTGAAAAGGCAGTCGACAAACTTCAAAAGCAATAAAATAGGATCTATTATGAACTGAAATGTCTTTAAAGAAACCTTCTGCACTTCCCTCCGCAGGAACAAACACTGAAAGTGGCCACATGTGAAGCGGTAACATGCCATATGCAGATATCTGAAAGCTGTAATATATCACCTTTAGTGAAACATGCTTTTATAACCCTTGTGTTTTGACCCATAATGGTGCCTAATGGCTGTTTACCCAATGTTCCTATAAATGGGTTTGATTGCCACTTTCTGCAGAACCGGATCGACATCTGGATGCAGGATGACCTTCGGGGTTGCTTGGCAACAAGGTCACTCCAGACCACGACTAACGCCACTTTGGGAGCATCTCGATACGAAAAGAACCATTTCCACCAATAACATGCAACCGCTGAAATAACACGGTACCTGCGTGTCAGAAGAAGGTCTTTATTGATAACAGGGTTTGACGCAAATATATCTGATATTTACCGTCCAAACATTTTAAGAGGGGCTCACCTGCTCATCAGAAAATCACACAGGACCAACAGATGATGGGAAAACAAAACACTGCGGTGAAGATTTCAAAACAACACACGTATAAAAGACAAAGGAATCGGTTTTTGCTTTTGCTGAACCTGAAAATACAGAAACGAAGCATAAAGAACTAACAAGTGCATATATATTCTAATTCTGCTAAATCAGATTTTCCAATACATGCATGTGAACGTATTTGGTTGCACAGCAGTTTGGTGTGTAAATAATGATAATGATTTGACACGATCTTCCGTAACCTACAATCAGTGCTGGGTAGTGACTGATTACATGTAATCTGGATTACGTAATCAAAATGAACTACTTGTAATTAGATTACATTTTAAAACACTTGTAATCAGACGGTTACTTTTTTTATTGGTTACATGATTACTATTACCACAATAGCTGTTCAGAATGTTCAGAATTTATTGATTCTTTCTAATTATTTTAAAGGTGACATATTATGCCCCTTTTTACAATATGTAATATAAGTCTCAGGGGTCCCCAGAATATAACTGCGAAGTTTCAGCTCAAAATACCCCACAGATCATTTATTATATCATTTTGAAAATGCCTATTTTGAGTGGAAGCAGAAACACGTTATATTAGAGCATGTGTCTTTAAATGCAAATGAGCTGCTGCTCCCCGCCCCCTTTTCCAGAAGAGAGCTGCGCCATTACAGCTCCTACCTGCTAAAAACATCTGTTTTGGTTCTGATTATCATGTTTATCGTGCTGAAATCATGCGTTTTAAACCATATTAGTTTAAACTTCTGATATAGGGTTTTCTGAGTGCACACGGACAGAAAGCGGCTGTCACAGCATGTGAGTACTAAACTAAGTTCTCATTCACACACAAGTTTACCTTAAAAACACGAGTAAGTTACAAAAACAGTCGGTTATGTCTGTGAAGGTAAACAGCTGGGAACTAAATCACGTTTATTTTAGATCTGTGTGGCAGCAGCAATATACAGTAAATAAATCAATAAATCCACTGCTGTGTTGTCTCCTCTGAGACTCTAAACAGTGTTCTGTGGTCGTCTGTGCAGCTAAAGCCAGAACAGTTAGCATGTTTTGCTCAAACTTTCTCCATGGCATTAGAACTGGTACACCGTTGTCGCTTGTGAAATCAAAATGACGGCGCCGTGGGTGGAAACTTACAGATTAAGGGGCGGTAATATTATAATGAGATCCCTTTGCAACATCACTAGGAGAGTGAGATCAGACGCGCTCGTTTTTTCAGACGCTTGCAGAAGGTGGCTTACCAAAACAAAGATACTGGGTTAATCTTTTTCACGTTTCCTTGGTTGGTAGATGCACCTGGGACCTGATCATAACACTTAAAACCTGTAAAATTCAGATTTTCATGATATGTCACCTTTAAATGTTCCTTTCTAAAATAGCCTACTTCTTATATACATTCAGAAAGCCTTCCAGTTTTGTGGACATTCACACAAAGACATAATTTGACCTCTGGATTTAAGAAGATTTGCATCTTAACGGTTCTTGATCACATGACATCCAGGTAAACAAATAAATTATGCTATTTTTTTTTTGTGCTTGTGTTTTTTTTTTTATTATGTGTTTTATTTTAATTGTTATTTTATTTTTGTTTTACATTTTTATAATTTAATTAATTATATATTACTTTTCATTAAACACGCAAATCCACTGCAGTTCCTTCACAAAGCAAGATTATCCCATTAAAATCAATGCAATAAACAAAAGTATTCTCAAAGTAATCTAATAATATTACCTAAAGTGTAATGTAATGGATTACGTTACTAATTACAATTTTTGTCATGTAATTTGGAATCAATAACAGGCTACAATTTGTGAGAAATCTACCCAGCACTGCCTTCAAGATTTTTAAAATGAAGGCACAGGGTTAGGTGTTCATTACGAGTATTTTCATGACCATCATGCCATGCGTTTACTGTGAGGACAGCATTTCATCCATGTAGGCACAACAGTATCTACAGCTGAAGTCAAAAATGTACATACACCTTGCAGAATCTGCAAAATATGAATTATTTTACCAATATAAGAGGGATAACGTATGTTATGTTTTTATTTAGTACTGACCTGAATAAGATATTTCACATAAAAGACATTCACATATAGTCAACAAGAGAAAATAATAGTTGAATTTATAAAAATGAGCCTGTTCAAAAGTTTACATATGCTTGATTCTTAATACTGTGTTGTTACCTAAATGATCCACAGCTGTTTTTTTGTTTAGTGATAGTTGTACATGAGTCCCTTGTTTGTCCTGAACAGTTAAAATGCCTGCCGTTCTTCAGAAAAATCCTTCAGGTCCCACAAATTCTGTGGATTTTCAGCATTTTTGTGTATTTGAACCCTTTCCAACAATGACTGTATGATTATAAGATCCATCTTTTCACACTGAGGACAACTGAGGGACTCATATGCAGCTATTACAGAAGGTTCAAACACTCACTGATGCTCCAGAAGGAAAAACAATGAACTAAGAGTCGGGGGGTGAAAACCTTCTGAATCTGAAGATCAGGGTAAATTTCACTGATTTTGTCTTCTGGAAAACATCTAAGTATCTTCTGTAGTTTCTGAAGGGCAGTACTAAATGAAAAAAAAAAGATATTTAGGCAAAATAAGAAAAATGTACACGTCCATTCTGTTCAAAAGTTTTCACACCTCCCCATATAGACTATATGTAAATGTCTTTTATGTGAAATATCTTATTGAGATCAGTACTAAATAAAAAATAACATGCGTTTTATACGATCCCTCTAATTTTAGTAAAATAATTAACATTTTGCAGATTCTGCAAGGTTTATGTAAACTTTTGACTTCAACTGTACATAAAAAAGACGTACAAAAATCAAACATCCAGCACCATAGACCAATGTCCTTGAGGAACGTGGAAAAGTTTGAGTTCAGAAAGTCATGCGCAGTGCAAGATTGCTTGATATAAAAATAGAAATTTCAAGGTAGAGTCTGTGATCGTTTTCCGAGGACTTTGAACGCCAATCAACTTTGGAAGTCTGTTGGACATCAAACAACGGTGAATGTGATTTCACCAAGTGCAAAATGTTCCTGGATCAACATCCTTGTGGATCCTGGAACAACATTACAAGTAACCAATCAGAATTGAGGGATAAGTTTACAGGAAATTTTACGCTCTAAAAAATGCTGGGTTAAATACAACCCAGCACTGGGTAAAATATGGACAATCCCAGCGACTGGGTTCTTTTGACCCAGCAGTTGGGTTACTACCCAGAAGGTTGGGTTAAACATTTAAAACAACCCAATCGCTGGGTTTGTCCATATTTTACCCAGCGCTGGGTTGTATTTAACCCAGCATTTTTTAGAGTGTAGGTATTAATTATGGGTTTAGGGGTAGGTACAGGGTTAGGTCATGTTTTTGGACAATAATGTCCAAAAGATGTTGATCCAGGAACATGTCTTACTTGGAAAAATGACGGAAATCTCAAACAACAAAAGTTGATTTGACCTTTGGGGTCATGGGGTCAGTTTTTTGACATCGGCTGTGTCCTCATGGGCGCCGCTGTCAACTGCTACACTGTGTTGGGTCTCTTGGGTCTCGTTCGAACATGGCGACATGGAGTTGTTCGACGAGCCGAAATGATGAGTGTCCACCAGGAGCAGCATGGGCGTCCCGCTCCTCTTCAAGGCCTCGCTCATGGTTATGTGCACTTCCTCCGGAGTGACTCCCAGATCGGACGGCGACTTCCGCTTGATGCGCTCGTAACTCTTGTCTTGGTTCTCATGGAACGTCTCGCTGTCTTGAAAGCGTCCGAACAGCCAGATGAAGAACCCGAAGAGCACGAAGGCCGCCAGACTCGGTATGAACGCTAGGCATTTGACGTCCAGACTGGCGCCCCCGTAGCGGCTGTGAAGGAACATGTCTCTCTGGACGTATGTCCGGTTGGTTTGGGGGTCGATGTTGGCGGAGCGCCACTCCCAGGTCAGCGTGCTGCGGTTGAATTCCTGCAGTGTCTCTGGATCCTCCACAGTGTAGATCTTCTCTCCTGGACCTACGTATTGACCGTATTCATAGGGCTTGTAGAAGATCTGGTTCTTCCACATGTTGAGGTCCAGGATGAGGACCAGGAAGATGATTCCGTAATTAAACCATTTACCTGAGAGAGAAGAAAAAAAGGAAGATTAGTGTGTTGGGAATTTATTCAGAGCAGCAGGCTCAAAACACTGTATAGCAACATCCTGGCATTTAATCAAAAGACCTAAACAACTGCAAAGCAACGCCCTGGCAACTAACCAAAACATATTAGCTACTGCATAGCAACATACTCAAAACACTTAAACTACTTTGTATAGCAACATCCTGGCAACTATCCAAAACACCCTAGCATCTGCATAGCAACACCCTGGCAACAACACAACACACCACAGCAATTGCATAGTAACGTCCTGGCAACTACCCAAAAAATCATAGCAGCTAAATAACAACGTGCTGGCATTTAATCAGAAGACCTTAACAACTGGATAGCAACACCCTGGTAACAAATGTCAATAGCAACACCTTAACAACTACATAACATTCTGGCAACTACCCAAAACACCTTAACAATTGCATAGCAACATTCTCAAGACACTTTAGCAACTCTATATAGCAACATCCTGGCAACTGCCCAAAACACCCTAGAAAATGCATAGCAACACTCTGGCAACTGCCCAAAACACCCTAGCAACTGCATAGCAACACTCTGGCAACTACCCAAAACACCACAGCAACTGCATAGCAATGCCCTGGCAGCTACTCAAAACAACATAACTAAATAACAATGTGCTGGCATTTAATCAAAACACCTCAACAACTGCTTAGCAATGTCCTGGTAAATGTCCATAGCAACACCTTAACAACTACATAACAACATTCTGGCAACTACCCAAAACACATTAACAATTGCACAGCAACATACTCAAAACAGTTTAGGAACTCTCTATAGCAACACCCTGGCAATGATCCAAAACAACCTAGCAACAGCATAGCAACGTCCTGGAAATTACCCAATAGCAATGCCCTAGCAGCTACCCAAAACACATTAACAATTGCATAGCAACATACTTAAAACAGTTTTTAGCAGCTCTATATAGCAACATCCTGGCAATGATCCAACATACCCTAGCAACTGCATAGCAACACCCTGGCAACCAAAACACCTTAAATAACAACATCCTGGCAACTACCCAAAATACCACACCAACTGCATAGCAACATCCTGGCAACTGCCCAAAACACCTTCATAATTGCATAGCAATACCCTGGCAACTACCCAAAACACCACGGCAACTGCATAGCAACTCCCTGGCAACTACCCAAAACACGTTTAACAACTATATAACAACATACTCAAAACACTTTAACAACTCTATATAGCAACATCCTGGCAATGATCCAATACACCCTAGCAACTGCATAGCAATGCCCTGGCAACAACACAAAACACCTTAAATTACAATATCCTGGCAACTACTCAAAACACTTTAACAACTGCATAGCAACATACTCAAAACAGTTTAGCAACTCTATATTGCAACATCCTGGCAACTGCATAGCAACACCCTGGCAACTACCCAAAAAACCACAGAAACTGCATAGCAACACCCTGGCAACTACCCAAAACACTACAGAAACTGCATAGCAACACCCTGGCAACTACTCAAAACACCTTAGCAACTGCACACCAACCATTAAACCACTTCCTGATGTAGAAAAAAGAAAAATGGAAGATCAGCGTGTTGGGAATTGATCCCAGAGTATCTGCGAGTCAGACGGCTGCTTGAGAAAGTGAAATAATTGAGTTGGGAGTCACTTTCTAATGGCTTTCATTGTTAACGCACTCATGCGGGGTTCCTCTCGAACGCTAAATCACCACGCCAAACAATAAGGTTAAAGACTTTTATGAACGGCTGAGCACGAAGGCCATTTCCCGAGCCTCCAGGGAGCGATCATCTATTCCCAAGACGGCCATCAGGAGCCTCGCTACAGTGAGCAAAACACAGCGAGATGGAAAAAGAGAAACCCAAGCACTTCACTCGCACATTTCCGTCAAATTTACTGACTTCATTATATAAACGCACGTTTACAGATGAGCAAATACTAATTAGTATGCATTACCAACGCTGCCTTCAAACACATCATTATAAAGAGATGTATCTAACGAGCTAATATTCTGACAGCGCGTCCCTTTGGGAAAGGAATTAATTCATCCGTCCTGTCCCAAACGACAGTTTAGAGCACTACCACTTGATTTACTGGCATAATTGTGCTCACGGTGTATTTGTTGTCGTGCCCTACTTAAGGCACAAATGTGCAGATTTACCCGTGATATGAATGTGATACTCCTCTTTAAAGATGCGCTTGCAGACGGGAAGTTTGATCTTCAGCTGCGTGGTGGAAAGACCAGGGAGGTTCATGTCCAGATCGCCCATAAAGTGAGGAAACTCCCAGTCCTGGAAGAGGAAGAGCCAACAAACACGTGTTAGTGAACACACACGTGAAAAAATACTACAGTAATTTATAGTAAATATTAGTGTACCATACTATAGTAAAGTACTTGAATTAATTTGTTGTGGTAATTCTGTAGTTGCTGTGGTAATATAACAACTATAGTGATATAAACAAATTACTTTACCCAATACTGTACTGTTTTCTTCAACTATAGGTTATATTACACTACAATACACTACAGTTTACTGTAGTAGAAACTAAAGTATACTACAGTATTTATTACAGTTTATCAGTTCACTATAGTTAATACTAGAGTATGCTGTAGCATTCATTTACAAATTGTTGTAAATACTATAATATATACAGTATAATACACTATATTTACTATATTTACTATAGTATTTACTATAAATTACTATAGTATTTTTTCCCTTCAGGTGACATCAAACCTCACAGAGCTACTTTATGCACACACTTCAGATGAAGGGATGAAGTATGTCTGAAAGGGAAAATGTAAAGTAAACATCTACATGAAAATACTACAGATGTTTCAGAAACTGTTTTGTGTGAACAAAGGCAAACATTACTAGTACTGGATTTAAAATGTAGAATCCACAAACTAGCAACTGCATAGCAACACCTAAAATAACTATAATTAGCAAATAACTAGGCCCAAGTATTTATCCAAAACACCCTAGCAACTGCATAGCAACTGCATAGCAACTGAATCAAAACGCTTCAGTAGCTCTGTATAGCAACATCTTGACAACTACCCGAAACACCTTAGCAACTGTGTGTGTGTGTGTGTGAGTGAGTGTGTGTGTGTGAGTGTGTGTGTGTACTGGTTTTTGTGGTTTACGGGGACAAAATGTGTTTAATGACATGGGTATAACAGAGGTATTACAATTTGAAGGTGGTTTATGAGGACACTGCCTATGTCCCCGTAATTCAAAAGGCTTAAAAAACATAGTAAATGGTGTTTTTTTGAAAATCTAAAAATGCAGAAAGTTTCCTGTAAGGGGTAGGTTTAGGCGTAGGGTTGGTGTAGGGCAATAGCCCATACAGTTTGTACGGTATAAAAACCATTACGCCTATGGAGAGTCCCCGTAAACCACAAAACAAACATGAGTGTGTGTGTGTGTGTGTGTGTGTGTGTCTGTATATATTGTGAATGTGTGTTTGTCTGAGGTTGTTTGTGCATGTGTTTGTTTGTGAGTGTGTTTGTGTGTGTGTGTGTTTGTTTGTTTGTGAATGTTTGTTTGCGATTTTTTGTGTTTGTGCATGTGTTTGTGCACGTGATTATGTGTTTGTGTGTGTGATTGTTTGTGCATGTGATTGTGTGTTTGAGTGTGTTTGTGAGTGTGCGTGTGATTGTGTGTGTTTGTGAGTTTGCTTGTGCATGTGATTGTGTGTGTTTTTGTGCGTGTGTGTTTGTGCATTTGTGTTTGTGCGTATTTGTGAGTGTGTTTGTGTGTTTGTGCGTGTTTGTTTGTGTGTTTGTGCGTGCTTTTGTGTTTTTGTGCATTTGTGTTTGTGAGTGTGTTTGTGTGTGTGTGTTTGTTTGTGCATGCTTTTGTGTTTTTGTGCATTTGTGTTTGTGAGTGTGTTTGTGTGTGTTTGTGCATGCTTTTGTGTTTTTGTGCATTTGTGTTTGTGAGTGTGTTTGTGTGTGTGTGTTTGTGCGTGTTTGTTTGTGCATGCTTTTGTGTTTTTGTGCATTTGTGTTTGTTTGTGTGTGTGTGTGTGTGTGTGTGTGTGTTTGTGCGTGTTTGTGCATGCTTTTGTGTTTTTGTGCATTTGTGTTTGTTTGTGTGTGTGTTTGTGCGTGTGTATTTGTGTTTTCTGTGTTTTTCAGAAGTCTGGCTCATTTCTGATGGTCTCTGTTGTTCTTTTCTTTCTGACATTTATAAGAGATCAGAAATGAATTGTGAGGCATCTAAAGTTTGCGCTGAGACCCCAGCGTCACCGAACATCAGCCGAAGCGGCGTCTGATCCGGCCGTTCTCCTCTCAACAACAGTCAGAGCAAAATCAATAAAACTTTGATAATGTATAAGAGGATCTGAGACAGATGCCGCGGCCCACAGCTCCAGGACAAACCCAGAAACAAACCAAATTAAGCGGCAGAAATACAGAATAATGTCGCTTCTTGGCAATTAAGCTTCATGTTTACAAAATGGAGAGTCTTTGATTTCTATGTGACTTGGCGGAGAGTTAACGAGGATCCGCGTAATTACAGCGCAGCTCATTGTTTCGCCTCATTGACGTCCATGATGACTGTGTTACACAAAATGAAGCTTAAATTACGTGGCATGTAACCAATGGAAGAGGCTGAAATGAAAGAGCTTGTAAATCCCGCCGGCTCGCGGCCGTTCTGGGTCTCTGAGTTAATTAGGCACTGAATAAAATATCAGACACGTCACAGAGATTAACCGTCACATGGAGTGAACGCAGACAAAAGTGAGGTGAAATATCTAGTGTGTGGAGATGAGGAGATGAGGCGACTGAGAGAGACGCAGATACAGACACGTAACAACAACAGACTGAGACTGAGGGAATAATTACAATCAGACAGTGAATGTCAACACATTTGAGCGGACACAGGTAAGTGATTGAGACACTGTAATCAGACACAGACAGACTGTGATTTCAGCAAGGCTTCTGATTGGTTGAGAGAAGCTGGAGGAAAAATAAAACAATAACAGACGTGACGGATGATAAAGGCAAGGTCTGAAATAATTATAAAGAAAAAAATGTTTAAAAAAAGTTCAAATAAACAAAATAATGCAAGGTTCAAAAGTACATTAAAATAAATCAAAATAGAAAAACACCAAATAATTTGACACAAAATAAAGAAAGACAAGGTCAACACCTCTGGGAAAAAAATACATTTAAAAAAGTTCAAACAAATAAATAAATTAATTTGAGATGGGACAGATGAAAATGAAATAAAGTAAAATGAAATTAAAAATACAATACAAAAGAA
>JAFVLL020003724.1:0-11055 GCA_021397915.2 Tor tambroides
CAATGTTGCTGACAGAAATCAATGTGCACTGCTTATTCTTATTGTATAACAGAATGAGATCTTGAAACACTGAAATGGGAACAATTTTGCTGTCAATCCTGTCAATATTCTGTACCTCAAGTGTTTTTGCCAGAATAAATACATTTAGTATTCTTTATGTATTTCTTATTTGTTAATATTGGAACTGCACATCATTTAAAAAAACTCTGATAACGCATCAGCCAATTTAATGAATTCTGTTTGCTCATAGTCTGCTCAAGGTAAAACATGGTGTTCATGCTCATAACTGAGATTGTTACACGGCTCTGTAGACTGTTGTCAGAAGAGTAAAATTGTTTAGTTTATTTGCTGTACTATGATATGCCCTACTAAAAAGGAAGCCTCTTTATTTGGCTAATTTTACTGAGTCTTATACCAGGAGAGGAAAGTTTTCTTGTGAATTTTAAAGATCGATTGTTAAACAATTTAATCTTTTTGTTTTGCAAGTTTCATAGCAAGAATTATGAAAGCTGCATTTGATCAAGGTATCATTACGCTGCTCTCGAACCCTGCATATCTTCCTAATAATAACTATAACATTTAAATGTTTTAGTTTCTTAAGCATGAGCAAGATTCTGTAATAGATCCCAATCTGTTCTTTTGTTGGGCACATTTCTAATATTAATACTAATAGATATTACTTTGATGAAAATGTTGTTTTATTTTCAGACATTTGTAAAGAATTTTATTCTTTTACACATTTATTTATTTATTTACGTATACATGTATGTATGTATTGATGGAATTTTTAAAAATCACAGTGAAGGATAAAGCGACTTATCTAGAAAGGATGTCATTTCTAAGAATATGTGCAGTATAGATGTTTTGACAACTGAAAGAACAGGAACTAAAGAATTTGCTTTCTAAACGTGAGACTCTTGTCTGGTTTACTCTACTTCTCTTTATGTTGATGTTCAGATGTACATTACATTGCAAAATCTGTAGTTGTGAAAAGACAGGCTTAATTTTCTCAGATTTCTACTTTTAATAATACACCTAAAATAATTTGATCAAACAATGCGGTTATACAATTTGATGCAACAGACATATGCTGTATAAAATTCAGTTTATCACCATAACTGAGCTAAGAACAATATCATTTTGGTTAGTCAATTATTTTATTGTGATGTAATTATAATTAATAAAATAATTAAGTGCTGCCCTACAAGAAAGTTCTTTCAGTTTTATTTCTGATGACAACTAATGTGATCTAAAAACTGAACATGTATATCATTTGGTTAGTAATGTGTATAGAGAAATATAGAGTCAGTTATCTCTACGTTAACCTATATATTATTAAAGAAGTGTTGGATGTTACCTAATCTCAATCTACTGAAAAGGGCAGCACTGAATCAAATAATGAGTAAATGTGCTCAGACTTACATGAGTATCTCAGTGAAGCCTCCTTTCGTAGCTCATCTGGAAAAACACTGTATTTTGGATCTTGATCCTCCAGTGGATCATTTCTCTGAACGATGTTTTATGTATTCTTGCTGTCGCTCAATACAGTGTCATAACTTGACTTCAGGTTACTGTTACTGTGCTGGCAGCACAAGAATGCCGATTTTCCTGTTACAACCTCATTCATAAGCTGCAGCAAAACCGAAAGGAAAAGATCGAGAACTGAGAGAGAGAGAGCGAGAGAGAGAGAGAGCGAGAGAGAGAGATAGTCTGGAGTTTCCATGTATTTGCCTTTCAAATTTTGTTTATTAACTATACCGACAGATAAGATATATAAAATATATATTATAATAATAATAATACATATATTTAACTATAATTAGTTTATTATATATTAAAAATATAACTTGTTACTAGACAAGCTGTCGGTCTGTGTTAGTGGTGGGGATTTTACCAAGATTTCAGTGCAGGTTACATCGTTACGCCAGTAGGTGGCAGCAAGGGACCATCTTTATGAGTGGGTGAGTCTGTCAGTCAGTTGCTGACACCAGTAATGTGAAACTTTAAATTTAGCTTGAAATAGCTTGTGGTATTCTTTTCCTCCTTGTTGTGACATATAGTAAAATGGCTTCTTAAACAAGAAAAAATGTAGGGTGTAACTTCATGTTGTCCATCGGGAGCTGATCACTGTCTCCGTGTTCTTACCATCCATCCTAAATAGTACAGAATAGTGTGTCCCAAAGCAGAGCGTGGTGAAAAGAGTAAGTGAAAAGTTCCGGATGTTATACTATTTCAGGCAGATTTTTGAAATGTGGATCCGTGCACACTCTAATGGCTAATTTTGGCCACAATCCATTGCGCTTTGGCAAAGGATTCTGTTCAGAACTACAAACAAGAATAACAACTACAAACATGGCGGATGTGCACACCCGACGGTTAAGTAGAGAGGTTTAGATAAAGCGGTTTGAGCTGCTAAAAATAAACATTTAACCAGGTAAAAAAATATATATTTATTTAATGTTGTCAGTATTATATTTCACCTGCAACAACAATGTGAACTTTTAGAAACATCCGTTTGTCCATTAACTTTTAAATGTATCATTATGCAAAAATATGGGTTGAACATGCTACTTCTTTTCTCTCCAATACGGTAGGAAGTTAAATGAAATGAAATGTAGAGGATGTTAACTATGACAAGATGATTGACAGGCCAGTTTACATTAGCTGCGTTTTTTATGCGCATTTTGGAATATTGCATAAAAAAAAAACGCTGGATGGAAACTCCAAGATGCGCATAAATTCTACAAATGCTCACGAAACTATCACCAATAGTTTTTATTTTTATTTTTTAAGTTATCTCTGGCTATCGTCCATTTACGGTGTCATCGTCTGCGCAAGCGCAACCCGAGGGGGAGAGCGGGGCACAAAGTAACACTTTTTGACTTTCTCGAATTGTGTAAATCCACTTCGTGTTCAGAGTATAATTTTTTTTATCCACAGTAATTTCACACTTGTCTAGTACAAATATGTTGCTTTGTTTCATAAATACAGTGTATACGTTTTTCTTTATTTACCCTCAAAAATTGAAAGTGAAATGTGACAACATGCCCCGTAGGTGGGGTACATTGTAACAGCTGAGGGGCACGTTGTAACATGACCATATGACAGCCTAAAATGTTATCTGATCTTATGAAAAAAATATACAAGACAAACTAAAATATTTTGTCAATAAAATAAAATAATTATTTATTTAAAATAAAATAATGGTATTTTTTTAATAATTAAAAGTAATCTGATTTTTGAATTTGACAATGAACATATTGCAACCATGCCTGGGATGGCCCATATAAACAAGTCAAAATGCTTTCCATGTCTTGAAATAATAATTTATGAACGTTAAACAGTGATTGTAAGTCTTTATTCACCTGTTTCTCGTCATTTCTCATTAAAATGTATTAAAGTAAATAGTGTGAATTACATCGCTAATATCATAGAATAGCACGGCAGGGCAGATTGTAACACAGTGTTACAACTTACCCCATCTGCGCAACCGGTTAGTGTCTTCTGCTAGTTATCGAAGTTATCTAAACTGATAAATAACAGATTGGAGATTAAAATAATAGCAGATTTGTCTCATTTTAAATTAGTAATAAAAAGTGAGATCAAAAATTTACTTAAGCCAGAAATATAATTTTACTATGGTAAAATAAATGTTCAGCGATATCTTCAAAAGACTTTTGAATTTTGGCGCACTTTTTTTCTCTATATAATGTTGATATGGTAACTAGTAAATACTGTAAATTTGGTTATGCTAGCATGTGTGGAAATATTTAAAAAACGTGTGTTACAACTAACCCCGCGTTACTTTGTGCCCCGCGCTCCCTATTTCACACGCATAGTGTGAGCAGTGGCGGAGGCAGAAAGTTGTTGATGGGTGGGCCTCTGAAAGAGTGGGTGGGCCTGAATAATAATATTAATAAAGAAAGAAAGAAAGAAAGAAAGAAAGAAAGAAAAAGAAAAAAAAAACGATGGACTGGTCAGAAACGCATTCGATTACAATCAGATCTCGCAAAACACTTCAGAAGGTGGTCTGCATGCATTCCAGAAGCAACTGGACAAGTGTAAATGCATCTGGTTGTTGAATAAAATATTAATTTTAGCGCTACTGCAACACGCATCTCCACAGATATGATCCGCCGTGGACGAACAGCAAGCAGACGCGCAAACTGCCGCAAATCAAACTGAAAGTTTGGCTTAGCATACAACCAGGGGTTTAAAATACCTTAATTAACTCACCAGTAATGACGCTCACTCTCCCATATTAGCGCAGGAATTGAAGATCATATTTATATTCGTTTTGTGGAGACACATTTATGTGGCCATTTGTACCTAATCGGATAGCGTGGCAGCACGTACTTTCAAATGTTGAAGATTCATCGTATAGACGTCGTATAGGACTCATTAAAAACAAAAAAACGTTCGATCGTATGTGATGTTTACCAGATGCTACGATCTTTCACAGTCGTCTCCGCGACGTACCTGTATCTGGGGCTATCTGACCAGTATGAACGCACAAGTGGTTATTGAGCCATTTCACTGCTTCATTAGCAAGGGCGCTCTTTACACTAATAAACCCTTTATTAAAATTATGAATGAATTTTAGACTAAAGGTCATTGCACACTGAAGGTAACTGCACACTGAAATTTAGTTCCGTTTTTTTATATCCTTATATCAAAATGCTTGCTACGGATGCGAAAACGCAGCAGTAGCCTATTTATTTTTCAACGTGCAAAAACTTCGGACAAAAAATTCGGACTCAGTGTGCAAGTCTAGAAAGCCCGCAAAGAGGGATCCCTTTATACAGTAATAATCTGCCACTCACTTCAGTTCATTGCGATCTCACGAGTTATATAATAATCTATATGAATCTCTCTACACTGCACATTTGCTCTTATTTACACCGTGTCTATTCTTTGTTTGTTATAATGAGAAGCAGGGGCGCCTGCAGGATTTCTTCCGAGGGTACGCACAGAGGTGTTTTTTTTTTTTTGTTTGTTTGTTTTTTGCTTTTTGGGGGAGGACCAAAAGATCAGTGAGAGCAGAACGAATGTGTCACGTTTTAAACTCAGCAAAATGGTAAAGAGCATGCTCACAGATGAAAAAAAAAAACAGAAAACAAAGCAGTGTTGGATGAAGTGGACTAGAGCGCTGCCCTAGCCCGGCCCTGTCCGACAGCTTATCAGAATTCTCGGCCCGAGTCCGACTGGAGCCCGTCTTTTTTCCCCTTCTCCCAAAACAGCTTATACTAGGCTAGCCTACTGTTTCAGATAAATCCAGACTCCGAACAACTTAATGAATATTCAGTCAATGAAAATAAAACCTCTATACAGACAAGGAAATTCCAAAAACAACTTGTTTAACACGAAATACTTCAATTCTGTTGTTGCTCTTTTTTCACTAAGTATATCAGCCATAAGATTTTTTTTTTTTTTTTTTTTTATAAATTAAGACAATACCCAATACTACCCATATCTTTCGTCTCTTCTGAGAGAATACGTGCCGTTAATGCAGCGACAGATGCCGAAAGCTCGGTCAGTTTTTACTTTCACTTTCTGTAGCTTAATAAATTGACTGGATTTGAAAACTTGTTCACGGGCATTACGCTCATGCAGTTTGCAAATTGTTTGTGTGGTGTGCACTGGCTCGCCTTCATGGTTTAAAACTGAAATATTTATAATGTTGCGACGTGTTTGTCTTTATCACCGATTGCGAAATGATGGACAAAGATTCGCATTTCCCGTGATAATAACATTATTGTATCTAAGCATCTCCCTCTTTTCGTTTTCTTTCTTGCTGCAATAAAGTTTAAATAGTTAAAGTAGTTTCCGCGCATGGCGCAGTGAGGGAAAAAGCACTGCGTTTAGGGCAGTCGGTTCGTAGCTTTGCAAAAGCACCATTTCCATCCAACAAGTCAAAGGGAACAAAATCGTCACTTCCTAATACACTGGCACTAAATATCACTAAGAAAAGTAGGAGAAGCGACTGAATATAATAATTTTCATATATGATAAATTACTTGTGCCTCAGAGCAAGCAGACGAAACACAATAAATGCAGTCATTGCTTTTGGAGGTGGATGCCTGCTATTTGGGTATGCAGTCATGTAAGACAATTACAGAAATACTTTGATGACAGACTTTGTTCAGGCATTTCAGAACAACCAAAACAACATTTCAGATGCTGTGCAATGAGATTGATCTGCTAGTTAGTCAAATTATCCCATCCCATCATGCAAAGTCAAAGTATATTCCAAAATGCACATAAAAATAGGTGGATGGATGGAAACAGCTAGTAAGTGTCCCATCATGTGATCAAAGGTTCTGCACATGCAATCATCATGCCCACTTGAACATACGTCAGCTACAGAAAATTCATTGTGTATTTTTATTGTGTACACAAGCTCACCAGTTCTGTGATTAAAATATTTATGCTTTATTTCTGCTAAACATTTCTACCAACTAGCTCTGTAGTGTTGTGTTGGTTGTGTTTGAATATTTAGTCAAAATTACATTATATATAGAACAGGAAAATTGTTTACAGTCATAGTACTCTTTGTATATATCACTGTTTAATGTAGCCAAAAAGGTTACTTTTGGGGAGTTTCCGTCTCGCCACTTGCGGTGGCTAAAGGGGCTGAACCATGTTAACCAGCCAAACCTTGATCAGTAAGAAACTCTTAATTTTTGTCCTCTATCTATCATCTGTTTGTGAGATATTCATCGAAAGAGATTGGATAGAATTAACCTTTACACTTTTACCATTGATCTGGCAGCAAATTACAATACAATGGCATTGCAATACAGAAAAGAAAAAGACAATACTTTTTTACAGCACAAAGAAAAAAATCAACAACAACAATAAAGGTTTAGTATGCAATTGACAGTGTCATGTCTGTGATGCTTGATAGCAACACAAGACGAGGCGAATTCACTTCAGCCTTTACTGAACAGAATCACCCCATACGTACAGGCATAATCAAACAACCCTGTATAACATAAAGATGTCTGCTATACTGATGATACACAACATTTACTCCACCTTTAAAACAAGAATGAGTAATTATACCTGCTGAAACAGTGCTGGTTTCTGAAAGGGGTGTAGATGGTGACACGGGTGGGTGAGGACAATGCACAGCCAATAAACAAGACCAAAATACATTAAAACAAAACACAAACACAAGAAACAGAGTCAAAGAACCCACACCATGTGCTCATTACAAAAGACAAAACATGGAGCATGAGCATCTGGATTCCGACTAAGAACCAAAACAAAACCAGACAGGAGCTTCAGGATTCAGACACCAGCCTTCAAACACATGAGTGTCCTGGATAGTTTTGAGAATTTTCAACTGTGATTTGAAAAATAAACCAAAGCGACTGTAACATGATTGAATACCAAACGTGTTAAACTTAATGAAGTGATGATGGTGATGAGGAACTGGGTTTTGTGGTGAGAGCAAATATGATTTTGACTTCCTCTGCTTGATGTGGGAAGTTTTTTTTTTCTTTTCTTCCTGTCTTTGCTTCAAAGCTGCAGCAGATTTGTCTTAAATTTTTTGTGTGGAGGGAACCAAGTTTTATAGTGTTAAGTGTTTTAACCACGACAACAACATGAGGATCATTCAACTTCAGTTCTGTGAGTTTATTACATGATTTCAATGTATTTACTTGCTTTGTAAACGTATTAAAATTCTAAATAGTGTTATGTTATGTATCACAGGTTTTACATGGTTAATCTTATTTATTTTTATCTTACAGATGTATTAATGTGTTGTCAAGCTGCAGTTTCAGATCTACTGACTGATCTGGGGTCAAATGTGAGCATAAACTGTGATCTTGATGAAAATGAGGTTTATTGGATTTTACTGAAAACAGCAGATCCTCCAACAGTGATTCTACGAACATTTCCAACAGCACTTTCACCTCATTACCATAATAATACATTCAGAAAGAAATATTCAGTGCAGTTTAAACATCGTCTGGTTATTAATAATGTGACTTCTGATGAATTAGGAGTTTATTACTGTATGAACACACGCACACCTCCAAAACTCAGCAACAGCACCAGAATATACTTCAATGGTGAGTTAATTTGCTCCTTTAGTGATCAACACATATAGATGATCACTGCTTACATGCACACTAGTTATTAACTACCTACATTTTTAAATGATTAATATATTTGTTGTGGTATTTTTTCGACAATGTTATGCAACATAACAGCATTAACCATAACCATCAAGAGTTGCGTTAATTTTTGGCCGAGATCTTGTATGGGCAATGGGAGAGTCGACTCCAGCACATCCTAAAGACTTTCAATAGGGTTAAGCTCAGGACTCTGTGGTGGCCAGTTCATTCCTGAAAATGATTCTTCATGCTCACTGAACCAATATTTCACAATTTGAGCCTCATAAATCTTTGTATTGTCATTCTGGAATATGTGCATTGGTACATCTTCCGACATGTTTAAAAGATATTAAATTAAAAGCATCAGTTAGGGTTAAAAGAATTGTTGCCAAACACACAACATGCCAGAAACATATTAATCACTGCAATATTGATCCAATCCTAAAATGTATATCTGCATTTGCCTAAATACAAATACTTTTTTTTTTCTTTTGGCCAGGCAGTGTTAATTATCAATATTATAAATATTGCCAGTGATACAAATCTGTAGCCTTTGCACTATTATTCCAGTAACAGACTTTGGACACTTTTATTACAGAACCAACTCAACTAACTGCTGCAACTGAGTGTCACAATCATACAGTGACTGAGTATATCGAGCAGAATCAGACACAATGGAAGATTATTAGCATCATATTTGGACTGATGAATGGGCTTCTGGTTGTTGTGGTGGTCGGTGAGATATTTTCATCTATCTATAAAATATTTATATTTTATGATTTTCTCCATAGTCAGCTGAAGTTAATTAAATATGTAAATATTCTTCATTTAGGCGTTTGACTGTTTCATTATTATTGTGCCATTTATGTGATATAAATATTGAATATGAAACATCATTTTTAGGACTGGTAAAGGTTTTTGTTGTTGGAAACAGAAGGTCTGCAGAACAATCAGAACAAATTAACGCTGATCTACAACAGATGCAAGTTATGGAACCGCATCAGCACCAATTACATGTAAGAATATGTGAAACCATCATAACTAAAATTAATTTCTGTCTTGATAATTATTGAGGATTCTTGCTAGTCTGTACAATAGCATTATATAATGCTTCATTTTGGTTTATTTTTTGGTTCATGCTAATATTGATCTTTCAGTACGCCACGGTGGACTTTTCCAAGCTGCGTAGAAATATTCGGTCGAGCCAAATCAACAGCACCTATGCTGCTCTAAACCTGCCGAAGTCATGAACACATGAGTATGAATGATTTTATTTTTATTGTGTTCACTTTTTCATGATCTTCAACTCTGAAATGCTGAGACTGAATCTGAGGAAACTTCAGAAAAATATTGTAAAAATTTAAAATAATTTTAACTCAACTACATTTGAAATCATTAATGTTTCATTCTGCTTTCTAAAGACTGGCTGGAAGTCATGAGATCACATTTATTTAATTGAATTGACAGTTATAGTTTTATATTTCTCTATATGTGTATATCTGAAAGTATACTCTAATAATGTGTAGAGAATATTACCTGGAAAATATTAAGTTCTAGTAGACACTTTTTCTTTCACTGTATTATTATTGTGTGAATGTTTTATACAGAAAATATGTACCTGTCTTTGTATTTAGTGAGTCTTGCAATAGAGTCATTATATTTGCTGGTTGGTGGCATGAAATGAGTGTTTAAGAACTTTTATATTTACTTGTTGGTCTAGTTCTCTTTGAAGTATCTGTCTTAAGCCGTATCTGGTGGAAACTTTTGTGAGTGGTTGTAGATGCAAATATATGTATGAGAGTGGATGGAGAGTGTGCACAATATTCATTATTTTTGTGAAGACTGATTGGTTGAGTTTTCAATGCTGTTGGACTGAGAAGAAGTTTATTTTACACAGGACTGTTTTTGTCAAAATTGTTTAATTAATACCTGTATAAATTAATCTGTATTTTAAAAAGTAAACAGAGTCAGTTAAACGATCATAAGATGGTAAAGTCTGTTAGCGTGAAATGTTGTGGCTTGACAACCTACTTTCCAAAATGTAAGTGTGAGGAGTCTGTCTGCTTGTTTTTTTGTTTTTTTAAATGTTTTTTTTTTATGTTTTATTCTGAGAAAACATCTGTGAGTATATTTTGGTATTCGAATCAGAAATAAAAAATGTGTTTGCATATGAATGGCAGAAATATTTTCTAGATGGAAGAATGTGATCCTTTTACTTTAAATGTACATATTTTGTATTTTTATATTGACACGACTGCCTATAATACCTTGTATTATTATATCTACATTAATTTTACAATTTGTTTCACAATAAATAAATAGTATATAATTATAAAATAACCATATTTAAAACACACGCTACAACTTGGCCCAACCTGACATTTATAAAAAAAAATCAGAGAGAACACGGTTCAGCCTTTTAGTTAAAATCTACCTTTATTATGAAGTTTCTTCATTGGTATGTAATATTAATAGTTATAATAGTTGCTTCATTATGCTAAATATATATCTTTGTGTATGTTTTTGTCTGTTTTTGATATGTCACTCTAGAACAAAGTTGTTCAGCTAGTTATACACACTATGCAGTTTGTTAATTAAAAAATATAACACTATGCAGTGTTATTTTTATATTTTTTATAACTAAACTCATGTGAAGTGCTAAACCAAAACCAGTGTTCCACTGGCTTTGGCACTTAACAACCAATGACTTTCACCTTTGTCTAGAGTGGAGGTTAAACTGTGAAACGAGTGCAGTGTTTTTCCAACACCTTTATGTTTATGAAGTTCTCACAGTTGTCTTAAATAACCTCAAATGGAAAGTATGTCGACTTTGTTTGTTTACTAGACCCCCTCTGAAACCCCATGCAAACCCCTACCTCCTGAAACATGGACCGTCTACCCCCACTCCCCGCCCCCCCAAACACCCCCC
>JAFVLL020003725.1:0-22761 GCA_021397915.2 Tor tambroides
GTAAATAAATTAAAACAGCGGCCAGTAACACGCTCTTTCTGAGACCATCATTTGTGCTGTGCAGTGGGGTATGTGAATAATGGCAGTAAAAAAAAACAAAACACAATTCTTAGCGAATAATAAGAATAATGGAAATTGCATGTAAACGGGAGTAAGAGCTTTGCTCTTGACATGTAAACATCAAAATGCGATTAAGTCCTTACTCTGATTATTGGAAATAATCGCATTATTCGTGCGCATGTAAACGTAGTCATTGTTCAAAAAGGCTGCATTTATGTGATCATAAATACATTAATACAGTAATATGGTGAAATGCAGTTTTAAATAAATGTTTTTTTATTTGAATACATTTTAAAATGTAATTTATTCCTTTGATGCAAAGCTGAGTTTTCAGCAGCCAATCCTTCAGAAATCTAATATGTTCTATCAGATGAATCAATTTAATAATATAGAGCAATTCTAATATGCTGATTTGGTGCATTCATTTTTGAAAACGTTTGAAAGCTGCTTAATATTTTTGTGTAAACCATGCAGTATTTTTCTTTTGAATGGTAGTATGTATAAATTAAGTTGTAGTTTTATTAAAAATTTGGACCAAAAATATCTGCTTTTGTAATATCTTAGGAATGTTCTCTCCAAACTCTGTAAAACATGGGGCAAACTGTATTTCTTAACTCACTATCACTTGCGCGTACATAACTATGGTGTGCTGTCTCCCTCTGGTGGTCCTTGAGTGTAACGTTACAGTCTCCTCCTGCAGGGTTCCTGGTGACATTGATGAAGTTAATGCACTGAAGCTTCAGGTGGACCAGTGGAGGATTCCTGAGAATCTGTCAGACCCCAATGTTCCTGGTGAGTAACTATTCTCATGCATTTCTAAGAATATTACATAGCCAAAGAAAATATGCAATGGTATTTCATTAATATTTAAACACCATTGTTTTTCCTCAGCCTCTCTGATGAAGCTGTGGTACCGTGATCTGGAGGAGCCTCTCATCCCCATGAGTTTCTACAAGCAGTGTGTCAGTAACTATGATGATCCTGTGGCAGCCATCAGCATGGTACAGTCGCTGCCTGAGCTCAACCGCCTGGTGCTGTGCTACTTCATCCACTTCCTACAGGTATTCACAACACTCAACAAACACACAAAATAGGCAGCAAATGCACAAAAATGTCTTTAGTCTAATTGCACCGCTCTGATGCATTTCTCATGTCTTCTTCAGGTTTTTGCTCAGCCTGCAAACGTTGCAGTCACTAAAATGGACGTGAACAACCTTGCTATGGTAATGGCTCCTAATTGCCTTCGGTGCCAATCGGACGACCCCCGTGTCATATTTGAGAACACCCGCAAAGAGATGTCTTTCTTGCGAATGCTCATTGTACATCTGGACACGAGCTTCATAGAGGGCATTGTTTAAAGTTCTTGTTACTTCTTATTAGCAGAACACGAATCGGTGATACACAACCAACCTGCTCGCATACACAGCCACATTGTGGACAAAAACTAAAAACCTAGGACAAAAGTACACTTTTAAGGATGATTGGGGATTTTTGTTTCATTTTGAGTGGAAAACTCAAAACTGTTTCACTGTTACTTTCGTCAGTTAAGTGTGTTCTGTCCACTTTATTGATATAAAGACTGTTGAAGTTGAAATTCATTCATGGTAACATGTCAGAAATTTATCCCAAGTTCTTTGCATGCTCAAGAAAAGCATGATAAAAATGTAAATCTTCAGTTGCAATGGTCATGAATTGTTAATGGTTTACATACGTTAATGTGCATTGCAAGTGTCAAAGTTAAAAGTAACTTGCATGGATGCATTGCTTTGTGAGCACTCAAAATCTTTTTGCTTGTTTTGTATAGTAAGTCATAGTGTGGCAGGCAGTAAGAAACCACTTTATTTTGTTTGTTCTCTGACAGTATCTTTGTGTATTTGTGGATTAAAAAAAAGATCTGTTATGTCATGTACAGGACAAATGTACAAGTGTTCTTAGTTTGATCTGAAAGCTTTAACTATAGAAAAATAGGTTTTGTTAGATAGGGTGTGACTCTATTTTAAGTACAGTATTTTAAGAAGTGAAAGTTTTCTATTTTATGTTTTGTTTTGTAAAAGCTACTATTATTCCCTGATAATCAGGAATGTCATTTATGCAAAATTGTCTTGAAATGGTACTTTTCTAACTCCCATTCGAAGTCCGCAGCCTCATACATACCATTTAGATCTACTACATTTGAGAGAGTTTGTAAATGAATATATTAAGTGATAATGGAATTATATGATGCCTGTGAAATTGCATTTAAAGAATTAAAATGTAAAATTCTGGAAAGGAGTAAATAAAATCCATGACTTATCTAAAAAGACAGGTACCATTTGTGTAATGTTCTTTTTGAGTCTTTGTATGTAAATAAAGCTTGTAAATAGTGCTGCTTATTTTACTGACGTTACGTATAAATGGAACTGAGTGGTGGTGAGCTGATTAAAAAAATCTAAACACTTTTGTATTTAGTATTCTGTGCTATCGGCTGATTGTGTATGAGCAAAATATTCTATACAACTTTTGGATCGTGTGTATGTATTTTGTGTGAAATGGATGTTGAGGAATCTAATAAAGTTTCATTAAGATGTTGCATTTATTTGTAATTTATTTGTATTTATTGTATTTATTTGTAAGAAGATATTGTAGAATTAGTCTTTAAGCTCTATACATTATACCTATATTATGTTACATTATAAATACACTATTGTTTAAAAGTTTGGGGTCCTTAAGACTTTTTTAATGTTTTTGAAAGAAGCCTCTTAAGGCTGCATTTATTTGACCAAAAATACAGTAAAAACAGTATTATTGTGAAATATTATTACAATTTAAAATAACTGTCTTCTATTTTAATATAATTTAAAATGTCATTTATTCCTGTGATGGCAAAGCTGGACAATCAGCAGCTTTTATTCCAGGCTTCAGTGTCACATGATCCTTCAGAAATCACACTACTATGTTGCTTTGCTGCTCAAGTAACATATCTTGTGTCGAAAATAGTTCAACTGTGGAAACTAATACATTTTTTCAGGATTCTCAGATGAGTAGAACGCTCAAAGAACAGCATTTATTTCAAATATAAATCTTACTCACAAAAAAAAAAAAAAAAAAAAATCTTACTTGCCTCTTACTTTAGAAAGGTCTGTACCTCACAATGAAGCTACTAGACGTCTTTATATAGACTTGAAGTCGCTGACGCATGCGCGGTTGAGGTATTGTTCATACCGGTAGTCTGTGGAACACATTGGAAAATAGTAAGTGCGTTCATCTTGCGCCCAACGTGGTTACAATAAAAGAGCCATTAATAGATGCACGACGCGCCTTTATAGTATAAGAGACGGATATCACTACAGGTAACTGATGTTTGTAGCATTTTATAATACTGTTTTCTCAATGGCAAGACTTTGGACGAGTACGGAATGTTTAAAGATGCTGTTTTAGAAAATTGAAATGTGTAATTACAGATTTTAGGTAATGAAATCAAACAAATGTCGTAACATGTGCGTCGGTATATGCATGTTGTGATTTACAGCTTGTATTTGTGGGAGTGGCGATGTACTCGTCCATTACTATCCATGTCATTATTTTCTTGGAGGGTGTGGAGCAGTCAGGAAGTTAATGTCTGCTTGTGTTTTCACTAAGATGAATATTGATCCTGTAGGATTTCATATAGTCTTAAATGACGTCCTCTGTGCGCTTTTGGCTATAGACTGGCAGAAATCTGTGATCTGGGAGTAACAAACAGTAGTGTAATATTGGAATATCTGGCATCTCTATTGTTTCCATTGTCATTGTCAGGCATTTAGGGGCCCTGATAAAATCACAGTTAATTACTCTCACTTACATGACTACTCATGCAAGAGTAAATAAGTAAATTAAATATGTTAATAGTGCTTTGTAATGTATGATGTTATGACTTATGTAATTTATTTCGTAACAATTGAATTTTAAATTATTTCGATAGGTTCATTCCTAATATTTTTTTTAATGTTTTATTAATACAAAAGGAATGTTGAATTTTAACTTAAACATTAAAGTTACGTAGAAATAAGAGGCTTAGCTAAGTAGGCTATTGATAATTAAGTTAAGTCTGTTGTTCGCAGTGTGTTTAGTGGCATGATGCAATGACCTGGATTCTTTGCACCTACACTGTATAGTTAAATTCTGTAGATCAGCGATGTTTACTGGAAAAGATTTTGTTGTTGCTTTGGTTATTTTTCATTTTAAATAATTTTAAATACTGTTGATGTCAAAAGTCATATGAAATCTTGTGATTTTTGTTGTAATAACTCCTCATAGTTGAACTGAATCATTAGAATTATCAATTTAATTATTATTATTCAATTAAATAATAATTAAAACTATTTTAATAATAATAGTAGTAATGTAGACTTGTAGCATGTAAAATAAAATAATCTTTGGGTTTACTGTGAATCTCAAGCTGTATTTGACTATTTCTTTCTTTTTTTTTAAAGTCAAATCTCAATTTAAAATATGCTTTATTAACCCTCATCAGTAACTTAGATGTTATATTTTCCTTTTTTCCTCTCATAAAGTGTGTTTTTATCCACTGTTTCTAAAAACTGTAATTTACTGAATGGGATCTGTTGTGTGAATAATATAGTAAAATGTTGACCATTATGGAAAAGTTTTGAAAATTTGCTGAAAATGTACCCTCCCTCAGGCCATCCAAGATGTAGATGGGTTTGTTTCTTCATCACAGCAGATTTAGAGAAATTCAGCTTTACATCACTTGCTTACCAATGGATCCTCTGCAGTGAATGGGTGCCGTCAGAATGAGAGTCCAAACAGCTGATAAAAACATCACAATAATCCAGTCCATCAATTAAAGTCTGTGTTTGTGAGCAACAACTCCATCGTTAAGACGTTTTTATCTTAAAACCATTGCTTCCAGCTAAAATACATGTCCGCTATCCATAATATTGCTTTCTCCACTGAGAAAGTTTGAAGAAACAAAATCTACATCTTGGAAGGACAACAGAAAGATTGTGTTTACTGGTCAAATATGTACTTGGTAAATTTGTTCCAGAACGCTGCAATAATGTCAGTAACCAGTGACCTTGATGTGTAATTTTAACAAGCTGCGACAATCAATACTTACTTGTTTTCCTTCCAAAATTGTTGCTGTGATACAGTTCAGTGTCAGTTACTGTTATTGTTAGTTAGTTGTTACCAATATGTTTAAAAAAACATGAATAAATGTATAAGGTGAATTATTTTAAAATAAAATTCTCTTGCTCTCATGTTAGCTCTCAAATGGTCTACTTGTAAAAACAGTAATGGCACTGACCTAATGTAATGTAATGATCACTGGGAAGTTACTAAAATGTGACTTTTTCATATTACTTAGTTGCTGATATTATGAGCAAAACACCTCCAAACAGACGAGGAATTAAGTTTGAGGTGGGCGCTGCTCTTGAAGCACGGGACAGTCTGAAGAACTGGCAAGTTCCATTCTTTTAAAAACACTTCTTTTCTTAGCTTTTCTCTCACTCTGTTTTATAGCAAGCTCTCTCTGTGTGGTTTTGCTCCCAGGTATGCTGCCAACATTGAGAAGATTGACTATGAGAATGAGAAGATCTTAATCCACTATCGCCAGTGGAGCCATCGCTACGATGAGTGGTTTGACTGGGCCAGTCCGTACCTGAGACCCGTGGAGAGGGTTCAGCTGAGGAGAGAGGGACGGCAGGAAGACAGCTTTATCCCTGTGAGTCACAGACTGTGCTTTTTAAAAATCCCAGTATATGAAAGCTAATCTAGGATCAGCCTCATGTATAAGTCTGTTTACTAAGATGTGAAAGTGATGCTGCATCCTGTTGTCATTTCAACTGATTATTACTGTGTGGATCACACAAGCAAATCTCAAATAACCAATATACAGTGTTTTACAGATAAAAGTCCAGCTAGTAATCAACCATTGCTCAATCAGCTGTTTCTATTTTAATATATCTTAAAATTGAACTTATTTCTGCTCATTTTTCAGGGTCACACGATTCTTTAGAAATCATATGCTTATATGCTGCTCATGAAACATTTCTTATTATCAATGCGGAAAACGGTTGCACTGCTTAATATTTTCATGGAAACTAGCATATATTTTTTTCAGGATTCTTTGATGGATTAAAATATAAATCTTTTGTAAAATTTTAAATGTCACTTTTGATCAATTTAATGCATCCTCGCTGAATAAAAGTATAAATTTCTGTCAAAAAAATGTTTATATTAGTTACATGGTGCAACCAACATTCAGAAACTGTATCATAGGACCCCTACAGACCCTCAGACGAATCAAGGTCAATAAATCTCTTAAAAATCTGATAATCTGACCCTAAATTCTCATTGGTTGAGCCACATTTAAAGCCACTGAAAAAAAAACAAATCGGTTAATTCTGTTTTCATTCATACTTTTGTGCAGGGATTTCATGTGAATGACAAAGTTCTTGCCAGTTGGTCCGATTGTCGATTTTATCCTGCGAAAGTCTTGGCTGTCAATAAGGATGGTGAGCAGCTGCTGTATTCATTGCATGAAACAGGTGTGTTAAATGAACAGATTCTTATTCAAGAATTTTATTTATTCTGATTTTATTTGTTCTGCAGCATCCTACACTGTTAAGTTCTATGATGGTGTCGTCCAAACAGTCAAAGGAATCCATGTGAAGCCCTTCACCAAAGAGGTTTATTTTGAATTTGTATCCCATTCATGTTGCACCTCTATTTCAGTACTCATTTTGGCCTTCTCACCCTTTACTCACGCTCTCATTCTCACCAAACAGAGAAGAAAGAAACTAACTGCTAAAAATGGAGAGAAGCCCATAGTAAAAAAGCCAGAAAAGGACAAGAAAATGCAGGAGGGGAGTGAAGTCAATGGTGATAAACGAGCAGCAGGACAAACTGACCATGTTCCTGAGGAAGAGGCGAATGAGATCTCAGATTTGGATGGAGAAGAAGGTGAACAGAAGACAAGCAATGAGAATGGGACATGCCTTGATGCAGAAGATGTAAGCATAAAGCAGGAAAATGAGGTGAGGGTCTTGGAGCAAATAGGGCAGCACAACTACAGTAAGTCATTTCTGAAGAAGGTCTCAGGGCCTGAGGAGAGAGAAGAGCAAGCTGCAGTGAAGATGGAGGACTCTGTGGTGTTTGACTCGGGTATGAACTTTAATGAGGGGATGGTAAAGGGAAATGAGACAGAGGAAGCAGAAGTTCACATGGAACAAAAAGAGGAGGAAATCAAAGGACAGTGTCTTCCTCATGAGAGAAAGTCACGGAGGCAGCGCATAAGAAGTACGTACAAAGTTAAACTTCAATTTAAAAGATTTTTTTACAGTGTGCAAGTGATTTGTAGGTTGATTTCCCTTAAAAATATAAACACTGTGGTTTTGTTGGGCTTTCAAAAGTTGTTCTGTTTGTTTGAGAACAATAATGTGAACTTGAGGGTGGGGCTGTCAGATTGTCTGATTAGATTAACTCCATTTGTTAAGCTGGGTGAATTATCCAAATAAAATTGAAATTGCTATATGACTTTGTGCGATAATCAAATCACAAAGGGTGCTACATACTTGCAATAGTAAAGCGCACCACTGTGTTCTTTTACACATGAGCATGTTTTCAGGGTCTCAGAGTGTCAGTAAATGCTGCTCCACACACACTAATGTATGCATCTGATCTGAGTTTGGATAGCATGTAACATGCATTTGTGAACCATCTTCCCAAACTTTTATTATTAGAAGTTATTAGAAGGGCTTATAAATTGGCTGTTTTCAACAAGCTTTAAGGGCCCTTTACTGTTTTCCACCAAAATGCAATTAGCCATCTACGTTTAACATTTGAAAATGAAGACATTAAGACAGCCATAAATATTACCATTTTAATTTTACAGTTGTACTGTAAAATAAAATGATAATTTTTCTTATATGCTTGATTTTTTTTTACAGTAAAATATTACAATAGTAAAAATTGTTATTTTGTTATTTAGTAGTAGTAATAATAATTATCATAATAAAAATACTAATAACTATATTATATTATAGTCAAATAGTCATTATAGTATAATATTATTTTATAATATTTAATTTAAAAAAAATATGATTTGATTAAAAAAAATAAAGAATTACAAATTTAACTTGACGTTGTGTCGAGTGTTTGTCATGGTAGCTGTAAAATTTCATTTTAATTGTATTTTTTCTAGGGAAGAGGAGACTTTCAATGGCACGAAGGAGCTCCAAAAAAAGCAAGACTGATTCAGGTTTGACTATTTGACTGTTACCTAAAATATGTGTTTGGGTCAAAGACGAAAAAGGGTGTAAGCATAAAAACAGTAAGTGTAATACTGGTTTAATTGTTGTTGTTTTTCCCCCCAAAATTAAAAAGTTTTCTATTTAATTCAATTTCAATTTTGTTTTTGTTTGTCTGAGTACAAAATAAATATCATACATTTTTCCCTGATTTACAGAAGACACTCACTAAAATGTCATTAAGTGTAACAATCTTGTCAGGCATATTTACAACAAAAATCAATTTACAACATATTAAAAGACTAATTACTTTCACCCCAGATACTAATTAGTTGTAATTTTACATTTTTAAAATTTGCCACTATCCTAGGTTTTGCCTATTTGTCAGTAAGAATTTTTTACTCATTTAAAACACAATAAAATTTAATATGCTCCCTTATTCTTTTATATATTTTAATATGTACAAGTCAAAATAAGCATGTTGTTTGATTTTTTTACATAAATATTGTGTTACACTGAATGACAATGTAACATTATTTCAACCAAATTTTGACATTTTATTCTCCAAAAACATATTTAAAACCTTAAAAGTAGACACTTTAATTACATTTAATGTGCTTTCTATGGACATAAAATCATTTTTGTAAATTTCTTTTGATGTGGACATCTTTATGTCTTTGACCCATTTACTGGTGCCATAATGGTGGATTTCCTCATAATTGATCTCTTTCCTCCAGAAAAAAGTTTGCATAATGATTGCAAGCCAACATTTGCATCCACCAATCAAGGGAAAGGAACAGACCCCTTACATCTAACACAATCATCCAATGGAACATCAGTACCTAAGGCTCAATGCCAATCAGAAACCTTTAAGCCTACAGGTGAGATCACGTCTGTACAACACATATATGCTCAAATAACACCTGGTTCGTTATGATCGGTGTTTTTTTTATCATAGCAGTCAGAAAACAAGCTTTCCACAACCCCAACCGGTTCAGCAGAGAGCCACGTGAGTAATGATCTATACTAATCAAATTCACAGAATCATGATTCATCACAGTGATCTTGAATTATTGACAGTGAAGGTACCATCTAATTACTCAGTATACAGAGTCATCAGAAACCAGCCTCCACCGGTGCTCTCTATCAACTTGGACCATAATCCATATAAATGCAGTGCTCCTGGCTGTACAAAGTCTTTCCGCAAAGCAAAACTCCTGCACTATCATATGAAGTACTACCATGGAGATGATCGTCTGATAGAACCGGACCAGACCAGGGCAATGGACAAACACACCACACTTAATAATCAGGATAGCCCTAAGAAGAGGTGCATTATGTCGCATGAGTTTGCGCAGATGACTGTGAAGAGACGCTCTGTAGTGCCCCCTGTTGTCAGTGCACAGAATTACCAACGGTGGTCTTCACTGAAGCACAAGACCAGAGACAATCAGCTAGACAGCAACATGCATAGATACTTCAACAAGGAAAGAGAAAAGAAATTAATGGAAATGGGTATGGCTGATGGCTAGAATTTATATAGTAAATCATGTGGGATTTACAGTGTTATTCTTTGTTTTTCTTTTGATACATGACATGATCTAACTGAGGTTTCTTTCTTTTGTAGAAGGTGTGAAGGAACGTGACAGGCTAAAAGAAAAACAGACTAGAGACTTCCTGCGAATAAAGTTGAAAGAAAAGAAAAAGATTAGAAAAACCACATCAGGTGAAGAAAATCAGCGTTTATTTAGCCACAATGCAGTGTGTTCCTGAAACATTTTCTGAGTGTTGATGAATCTTTTTTTGTTTATATCTGGGGTTTTTTCCATCATAACTCAGATGAGGATAGCATTTCTGACTGGTCCTCTGACAGCTGTGGATGGAGTGAAGATGAAATGGGGGTGGATTTGGACGTCATTGCCTCACCTCTCAGCTGTAGCTCTGTTACCTCAACTACAGGAAGTCAGGAAACTGTCCGCTGTGTGTGTGAAGTGGAAGAGGAAAATGACTTCATGTTACAGGTGAATATATATATATATATATATATACTTGGAATTCTATTCTATCAACACTGATAATAACAGGAAATGTTTCTTGAACACCAAATTAGTATATAAGAATGATTTCTGGAGGATCATGTGACACTGAAGACTGGAGTAATGGCTGCTCAAAATTCTGCTTTGCTATCACAAGAACAATTTATTAATTTTAAAATATATTAATAGAAAACATTTAAATTTTAATAATATTACTGTTTCTACAGTTTTATCATTGATAAGTACAAGAAACTTTGAAAAACAGTGAAAAATCTTACCCACCCAAAACTTTGATGTGTAAATATCAGTAGATTTAGCTGTAAAATTTTCCCTCTTAATTAACAAACATCATGTTTGTTGCTTTTTCTCTTGAACCTCAGTGTGAAGAGTGTCTGTACTGGCAGCATGGAACCTGTATGGGCCTCCTGGAAGAGAATGTTCCAGAACGATATGCTTGCTTCATTTGCCGGGATTCTCCAGGTTTGGAAGTGATGCATGTTTTAGTGTTAATTTCTGAACATAACCCTAATGTAGACCTCAGGATGAGTAGCACTTTGAGTATATGACTTAGCCTTTTATCAATTCCCATTTTCATGCTGGGAAATCAACATTATTTTCAGTTTAATTTCAGCTTACAGGTGTATTTTTTGTGTATATCCAGGGCAGATCAGAGGTCAGAGACAGAGCCTGCGGTACTGGTATGACAGGGACTGGCTTAGCACTGGCCATATGTACGGCCTCTCTTTCCTGGAGAACTACTCCCATCAGAACAGCAAGAAGATTGCAGCCACTCATCAGCTGTTAGGGGATGTTCAGCATGTGGTGGAAGTCCTCAATGGCTTGCAGCTCAAAATCAGCGTGCTACAGTGAGTGATCCTGCTTTATCTCTGTTTGAACCCATTAGGCAAATGTTATTTGAAAGGCCTCATGAAAAAGGTGTTATACCAATTTACTACAGGAGCCAAAGTCACCCAGACCTCAAGTTGTGGCAGCAGCCATGGAAGCTGACTGAGAAATCCAGGATGAAATGCACGGCTCTTCCAGACACAAAAACAGTTTCTGCATCAGCATCCTTAGAAACCATTCAATGTAAAGAGCCCTTGACTTCATCCTTCCAGGACTACATTAGCAGTGAGCATTGCTACCAAAAGCCACAAACACTGTACCAGGTATTGGAGCCGAGGCTTGTGCTGAAGACACGGGTTGAGTCAGTGATGGAAGACCAATTGCAGAACATTGAGACAGTGCTGAAGAATGAACAACACCATAATGGAGAGATCCAACCAGCACTACTGAAGACATCTAGTACTCAGCTTTTCAACCACAGCAAGGTAAGGGTCACATCAAATGAGGTTAATATTATGTTATTATCACTGACCAATACTGTGAAATATAATTATCATGGTCAAATCAAAAGGACAAATATGACATTTTTTTTCTTTGTAACGAGAGTGAATGGGGATATGTGTTGTTTTTAAGCTCTAAAATGACAGAAATGCACAATAAAAGTATCATAAAAATGGTCCATCAAAATTTAAAATCTAGAGTTTTGTGTGAAGACCAGACTTTAATGATTTACTAATTTTGTACTTTAAGTATACGTTAAAATGTGTCTGTTCAAAAGGTTGGGGTCAAGATTTTTTAAAGATATTAATAATTTTATTCAGCAATAACATGTTAAATTGATCAAAAGTGACAGTATAGACATTTATAATGTTAAGAAGATTTCTGTTACAAATAAATGCTGTTTTTTTTAACTATCATTCATCCAAGAATCCTGAAACAAAAAAGTATCACGGTTTCCACAATAGTAAGCAGCAAAACTGTTTTGAACATTGATAATAAGAAATGTTTCTTGAGCACCAAATTGGTAGTATAGTATGACTGTTTTATGTTGTGGTGACTCTGAATGTTACTTTATTACATGTAGGATGTTGGAGAGAAGTGTGAGGCAAGTGCTGATGGAGGCGGGGTTAAGGGCGGAGCTCAGCAGCAGCAGTGGAGAATCAACCTTCTGGAGCATATCGAGACTGTACAAGAAGAGGTTACTCACAGGATGGACTTCATCGAAAGGGAGCTTGATGGTGTGCCAGATGGTTTCAGAGTGCTGGATTTATGTTTTGCTATTTTTCATGTAGTGATTTGTAATATGGGAATGTTTCATATATACTGTAACTATATATTAATTCCTAAACACTGTTCCCTTTTCAGTGCTTGAAAACTGGCTGGACTGCACGGGTGAGCTGGAGCCTCCAGAGCCACTGGACCGTCTGCCTGAACTCAAGCACAGTATCAAACAGCTGCTGAATGAAATGGGAAAGGTGCAGCAGATTGCTCTGACTTGTGCCACATGAGGGCGCCAGGACATATCATCACAGGACTACCTCAGTTTGATACATTCCTAAACCAGGCCATGAACCAAAGAGTCTAAAGAATAAACTGAGAACATGTGAAACTGAACACGCTGTTTGTTACAGACTCTGTGATTCGGACTGTGGATGTGGAATTAAGACCGAATGTTACAAAACTTTATCACCTCACTTATCCTTTTCACAACAAATGTGATCTACTTTTCATCCTTTCTCTTTCACCAAAAGGAAGCGTACAAAAAAAGTACAGTACATTACATGTACATTGCTAAAATGTTTACAAGACATGTCTTTGTCATTTAACAATGCACAGCATGCACCAATTTCTAATATTTTTACACTAAGTCATTAGAAAAGGCAACATGCACATACCAGAAAACATTTTTTTGCAAAGAAATTTGGTTGTTCAGAGTTGTTTAAGATAAAAGCCTACCTGAATAGTCAAAAAAGGATCCATCCTGTGCTGTTTAAAAGGCTAGTAATCCTTAAAGGGGACATTGGATGCCCACTTTCCCTAATTTGGTATGATTCTTTAGGTGCTTCATGAAATGTCTGAAACATACTTTGGTTAAAATTCCTCAATTGTTGTGTAAAACGCTCTTTTTACCTGGACAAAAACAGCTCTGTTGACAAGGACCTGTTTTGATGAATGTCTCTTTAAATGATAATGAGCTACTGCTCAAAAAAGCTAAAAAAAAGTGAAAATTTCATCTGATATCCCCTTTAACCTCTGTTTAGGTTGGGTATGAAGTAAATTATACACAGTGAAACAGTTATTTGTGTTCTACATTGTATTTCAAGGAACTCATTCTTAGAATGTTTGAATATTGCATATTTATTTCTGAACAACTGTGAATATAATTACTGTAATCACCTGTAGTCTATTCCTTTAATCTTCATGCAGCAAATGTGATCAATGTCAACACTTCCTTATGGATTAGCCATAAAATCGTAGATTATTTATAAAGACTGAACCACATGACTGTTTGTCTAAAAGCAAAAACTTTTTTCATTCCAAATGCATTTCAGTATTGGAACTCTAATTACTCAATGAAATATTAAATATATGCACATTGGCTATTATCTTGATTAGCATTTAATGAATATATTAAAATGCTGTCAGTATGTACACATATTAGTGTCTTTCCAAAACGGTATGACTGGAAAACAGTATTCCCCCTTTATATTGCATTATGATGGAGATTGGCTTGTTCAACATATTTGAAAAAGAGACAGCTAAAATAAAAGCACGCTGTATGTATACAGTATGTGTATACTTTACCTGGTCTGCTGTGTGATTTTATCCAGGATCAGAATGAGCTTTATCTCCAAGCATGTTTACACAAACAAGAAAAATATCTGGAAAAAAATATATATGTGACTTGATATCATAGATAACCTCACGAGGGCGATAAATCGCGTATGAGGGGGTCTTCCAAACGCGTTGAGTGTGGGTAGCCCATAAGACCCCGCCCACCGAGTGACATCAAAACACTGCTGGCAGAGACTGCGAGCAGAGAAACGTGCGGACGACGAGCCCTTCCAGCAGCCTCCGTTCAGTTCAACATCTTTGTGGAGGATTTTCCTTAGTCAGATTCAAATATTGTACCTCAAGACTGACTGGTGAGTTAAATACCTCATTTTAGAACTAAACTAGTACAATTTGTTCAAGGAATACGAATAAAACCGATGGGAATTATGTGACATAATTTAGAGTGATAGTGTTGGTTATCTTCTCTACGGCGACCAATGTAATTCCATTTAAAATGGCTCCATGTTTCTAAACTGCCAGGAGCCACAATAACGTCGATTTCCAACACAACAGCCGCTGAGTAAGACAGAAAAGGGGGGGGGAAAACACACGCACATTTTGATTTATTGTAGATCGATTTTTTTTCCTTATCTCACACATCCGACATTGAGGATGTTGGATCTTGTCGCCAAAAATAGAAACTTTGTTCCTCATTAGATGTGATGGTTTTTAATTCAGTGCATTTTTAGTCCATTCGTCGCTGCAGATGTTTCATAGTTTTCATAGGTGGTTCTTCTCATATGTTAGATGAAGAGGGCCAGCTGCATCCTACATTCAGTCTCTTGAATATGATTTGTCTTTGTCTACAATATATATATATATATATATATATATATATATATAGCAGTTAAAATGAAAGAAAGTGTTGCTGTTGTATTTTATCTGAATTTATGTATTGCTAAATTATTTACGTCGATTTAACTTTGATTTGTGAAAGCATCAAGTCCTGTTTCTTAATTTTAACCCTTATATGTATAAAATTCCCCTATTTCTCAGTAGATTAGTGATTGTAATATGACGCCTGTATATCAAAGACGTACTGTAAGGTGACGGATTTTTGGGGTAACGTTAACAGTTAGTTTCGATCGTATATGACACAACTTCCGGCATGACACAAATGACATTGTCCTCGGTCACCTGCTCATGGGAAGGTCGCAGTGCTGAGGATGTGAACTCCATGTGTTCGCAGGTGTGCGGTTTAGCACACTCAGTGCACCACATACTGTTGGCACAACAAACAAACACTAACCTGTTGTTATCATCAGCACAGGGCTCCAAAGAGACCCCTCACGGTCTTTTTCACTGAAATCTGTTTGTCGTACTTACATTGACAGAGTGTTTGTTATTATAATACTGTCAAAGCTTTAACAGATCTTTTTGAGATCAGCCTGTTTATTTCAATAGAAATCCAATGAAACTTTTTCCTCATAGCACCCTGGTACACAAACAGGCATTTCACATGGGAGATTGTACATTATGTTAGATGTAATTAATGATGGGACACTGCTCGTAAACATCCAGAACTGTATATGGAAAGCTAGTTAGCCCTGTTTATGTTTTTTGTTGCCTATGGAAAGTTAACAACTGAGTTAACACCTTTCTTGTTCATTACCACCCCAAAATAATCAGTGAATCACACAGGAAATGTGCCTTATGTGAATCAGAATGCTTCTTATTCTGATTTTAAAGTGAATGCATTAGCTCATTTTACTTTCATTACACTTTAAAGTCTCTTTGTTTTCATTTTCCTTATTTTTTTAAAATGTTTTTTTTAAATGCACATTTTATATGCAGAGCTAGAGAGAGAGTTGGTGTGTTCCTAGGTTGGCGTGTGTAGATAGATAGATGTCAGGGAATCCTGGGACTCCTGGGAGAAGCAAGCTTTAATTAAGCTATGCTTCAGTTCAATTGAGTGTGCTCACAATCTCAATAACCCTGCTTATCAGGACTGTGGACTAGCATGAGGGCAAATGAGTATAGCCCATAGTCCTGTGCAGAGATAAGGGGAGACTTTTTGTCTCACACTCGCCATTCTAAATGTGTCATACAGCTTTTTTGAAGAATCTTTATGCAGCACATTGCCATACAAGGCTCATCCAGCTTTAGAAGTCTTGGTATATTGTGGATGAGACTACTATTGTGGTCTTTTAATGGTCTCTTTTGTCCTTTTTGGGGTTGTGATTACTAAAAACTATTGATGAGCAGGTAAAAAGATTTTAAATTTAAGAAAATTGTAAAATTAGAGTGAAATATCTCTTAAAGAATCTAAGCAGTAATGTCCATCTGCAGTCCTATCATCTTCTGTAAAGCACCTGCTGCAGGTGGAGCAATATCACAGGTGTCAGGTTGTGTGATGTGGACAGATTCCAAGCTGCTCCTCCAGATTGTCTCTCACTGCATGTGCAAGACCAAAGGGACAGTCTGTAGTCCTTAATGATGTGAATGCAGATTATGATACCAGACATAATTTATCAAATAAAATTGGCTTTAATGTACTTTTTAATGTTGGTTTTTTTTTTTTTGTAACATGAGTTTATCTAATATCTAAGATATTTTGTGAAATATATATTATTTCGTGGAAGTGCCCTTTTTAGCAAAAAATTTGGAATAAATCATGATGCAGAATAATTACTATTTCCACATACCGTGGTATTTACACTACCGTTCCAAAGTTTAAGATTAATGTGTAAGATTGTTTGTAAAGAAATTGATACTTTTATATAAAGCAACGATGTATTAAATTGATCAAAAGTGACAGTAAAGACATCTGTAATGTTACAAAAAAAGATTTCTGTTTCATATAAATGCTGTTCTTTTGAATGCTGTTCTATTCATCAATGAATCCTGGAAGGAAAAAAAAGTTTCTTGTTTTCCACAGCAATATTAAGTGAGTAATGGCTGCTGAAAATTCAGCTTTGATTTCTAGGAAGTAAATTACATTTTTTAAATATATTAAAATAGAAAACAGTCATTTTAAATTGTAATAATTCATAATATATGTTACTGTTTTTACTGTATTTTTGATTAAAACTGTATTTTTCTTTCAAAAACATTAAAAAACGTACCAACCCGAAATATTTTAATGGTAGTGTACATAGTATTCGAAGGTCTTTTAAACAAAAACATAGTAAAACTTAGTAAAACTGGTACTGTTTGCATTAAAATGATACTGTTTTTATTTTGTGAAATTGGAGGTAGTCACTTAACCTTACAGTCTGGAGCGTTTACTGAAAAACAAGTTGTCTGCATAGTGTAATTGCTGCATAGTGAATGGCATGTTTGATGTTCTGGAGCATTTGTTCCCATGAGTGTCCTTCCTTAAGTGCAGTCTAGAACAGAGACTCGCAAATAAACGTCAGTCTGATTTGTTTAATGATTCAGTGGTGGGATTTTAAAGGCTTTCGGTAGATCTATTCTATTGCATTGCTCTCTCCCTGTTTTAAGTTTTATTATAGTCAAAAACACTGGGTGACTGTTGTAAGCATGACTGTCTGAAGATTTGTGAGTTCCCTGTGACCTTAATTTGTAGATTCTGCTGTTGCTACGTTGTGCACTTGCTTTTTTTTTTTCATTTTCAGATGTGCACATTGTTAATCAGCTCAAACCTATCTAATATCTGACCTACGAAAGCGAATCATCCCTCTGCTGGATCTTAGATCTCTTTTAATCAATTTCACCAGTTCGATCTTTGTCTTATTAGCATTTAAATGTCATTCGTTGTGGCCTGTCGCACGGGCCGTGTGGGTTTCATGTGGTTGTCCTGGACTGTGGCCAGCCCACTAAAACCTGTGTCTTTGGTTTTGTGCCATGTTTTTTTTTGCCTCCTACTGTTTCCTTCTCCCATTTTCACCTTGACAGCTGTGCTTCTGCCTGATGGCTCAATATCAGGCCGACCTGCTGAGATGTCTCAGTCAATTCCATCAAAATGATCATCAGATTTCAGACTGACCTAGCGCTTTTTCAGTTCACAGTAGAGGCTCTTGTTTATTTGCTCAGTGTGTCTTCATGCAGGTCTTGAATTTGAATCCTGTGCAGTAGTTTGCACTGGATCCCTAAGGAGTCAGGCCTCTTAAAAGCACAACATACAACAATCCTTTTGTAAGCACAACAGTACTAGTTCTGCTTTTACAACATTTTTTACATGAGAATGTGACGGTTTAGTGTCTCTTTAGTTTTTTTACCCTAAAATCCCCATTGTGTTATTAATAATAAACAGTATAAGCGATACTGCCGTTCAAAAGTTTAGGTTCGATAACGACGACGATGATGCACCTCAAACTATCGACCCCAAACTTTTAAACAGTAGTGTATATTATCTAAACACGAATCCCTTCTAACCACCAGCCTTCAAATTAATATCTAACTGCCACTTTTCATGGCCCAATCAACTACATGTGAACAAAAGTCCTGCCCTACTTTTTTTTTTTTTTGCCTTGTTGAATGTAGTGTTTCACTCTGAAATACATTACATTTACATTACATTTACATTTATTCATTTAGCTGACGCTTTTATCCAAAGCGACTTACAATTGCTATATATGTCAGAGGTCGCACGCCTCTGGAGCAACTAGGGGTTATGTGTCTTGACACATTGGTGTCACACAGTGGATTCGAACCCAGGTCTCTCACACCAAAGGCATGCGTCTTATCCACTGCGCCATCACCACCCAATACAAATACAAATGCATACCTTGGTCAAGGACCTTCTTAAGGCATTTTACAAAACACTTTTTGATCATTTTGCATATTTAGAATCTAAACTAGACATTCAGTATGACTTTAGGGTTAATAGAGAAATTTAAGGTAGAAGTAAAGAGTCATGTTCAGATGAAAATCTAACTTGGTTCTTAGAGCACATTCTCCGGCCCTGCTGAAGACAGGTGGGATTTCCCTTCAGACTGTGATAATGCAGGTTCTCTTAAATACATGTAGCTCAGGCTCCACATGCCACATGTTTAGATTTTATTTATGGCTCTGTGAGTTGTTGCAGAAAGTCATTTACCCAGCTCACATCTTGTCCGGACAGGTGGGAAATTTATTTTCTGTCATTTCTCAAACCAGATTAATTTGTTGACATCCATTTAATGCAGCCCATGCTTTGCTTCATGCATCTTTGGGAGATCTGGTACCCTTACGAGGATTACTGTGATAAATTATTGACTATTTCCTTCATGAAAGAAGGTAAATAAAGTATATAGAATGGAAATGATATATATTTGCTTGATATATGTTTTAGATCTGGATTAAAAATTAACCATCCATCTGCTTGACTTTAGTCTCACACTGTAATTTAACCTATATTAAATCCTTGTGCTTTCAGTACACAGAGGCCACTGTTTCCAAGAATTCAATCACATCTCTTCAAAGCCTCTGTAAATATCTGCAGCATCGTGCCAGCCCTGTTATATGACGTATTTGTGATCTCAAAAACAGACCAGAGTTGTATTCTGTGATAAGGCTGTTTTGATGCTATATATGATGTCACCTAAATGTAACTAAAACATTCTACCTTTTACTAGTGTAGGCTTACATGCTGTCTAAAAAAACATACTGTAAGAATAAGCATGCTAACTTTATGGATTCATGGTGCCTGGGAAGACTTTTTTTTTAAAAGTATTTTTGTCCAGGAGCTTGCAAAGACTTCAGTTAGACTCACAGTGTATTGGTAACATATTGGTTATCAAGTTTTATTCCTTTTTCTATTTTTTATATTTAATTGTGGATGCTTCCTTCCTATACTTTTACATTTAGATTACTTTTGACATTTTTTTTTTTTTTTTTTTTTTTTTTTTTAGCAAATCTCAAAATGAATATCCATTTTACATACCACCATTTTTCATTGCATCATTAATAGCCGTTCGCTGCTGTGAGTTAGGTTGGAGTGTTTCAAGCTGTGACCTTTATACTGAAGTTCACTAAAAGCTCCGGTGTGAAATTGCCTTGAAAGTGTAAGTGTGTGTATGGAAGGCATAAGATGCTTTTACTGATGATGCCAACAAATGGTAAGCTTTAAATCAATACAGTGAGTGGCTTCCTGTTCTAATAAGGTTAAATACTGTAACACTTCAGGAATAATGCACTCCTTTCAAAGCATTCTGGGAAGGGTTTTGCTATAGCCTGTATTATACAAGTATATGAAAGACAGTTTGATTGTGCGTGCATGCCTAAGAGAGATTTCTGAGAACGCTTCTATAGAAAAGGCAGACAAGTATGCTCATATACCCTTTATGTATATGCAAGTCCTCGCTTCTCCAGAAATGACAGCAAGGAAGTGGCTTAATGTATAAGGCAAAAGCTAAAGTATGATGGATGCGATGCTGGGAGTCTGTGACAGTGTGCGTCAGCATGCAGGGTGTCCCTCAGCCCTTAGTGTATGAAAAGAGAGAGAGATGGAAGTCCTTTTTTGGCAGAGAGTCTAGTGAATTGGCTGCACTCTGCCACAACAAAAACTTTTGGAGTGTATGTGTCCCCCTATCACGTACACAACTGCTTAGATGAGGGGTTTCCCTTAATTCAATTAGTGATAGAGGGAGCCACAGAGAAAGAGACCAAAGCAGAAGTACAGCTCGATGACATTACCTTTTAACATTTTATCATTGCATCAGGTAATATTTCACAATGTTTCAGATCTAGTAGGCAGCATACAGTATTCTGCCAGTAGTGCACTAGTATTTCATTCTGACATTAGTCTTATAGGTTGTGTTCCTCAGCTTCCTACTCTCCCAGTAAAGGGGGAGGAGACTGAGAGAATGTGATTGGACTGGTTTAAATTCAACACATGAGCATGCATGGAAGTGCACCAGAATGACCTTCCACATAAAAAGATGTTGAATAGTAACCAATTTATGGAGCATGTGCTTTTCATGTTACTGCATGCTTTGAGTTCTGTTACAAACAGCAGGTGCTTAAAAACTACTATAAATAAAGCAGATTGAGGACTTTTATTATGTTTATTGTGGATTAAAGTTTCAGTTAACTCATCTTTAAGAAAACCCTTTGCTTTTATAAGCATGCCACATTGTTAATCCTTTCTCGTAAGGATGCTGTATCTCTCTTACTTGGTCTGAATCTTCTTGTAATTCCCTTTCCAAATCATGGGGGTTACGGCGTATGGAATAATCTGGAGCTGAGCGCGTCACACTACCTTAAACAGAATTACGCTGCTGTGGTGAAGATTAAAGCTAGCAAGAGCTGAAAATAGCAGTGCGCTGATGAGCTGGAATAATGCAGAAATTTTGTGGCCTTAATTGGGTTATTTAATTTTGGGCTGCTGCCATGACAAACAATTACAAATCATTCACACAGAAATGTTTGATCTTTAGAAAACTAGTGACCTGTACCATGAACACACACTCATCTGTTGTTTAGTTTTACCATGGACTAATGCACTGCAAAACATTTTCAGTATAAGTATTTTAGTCTTTTTTTTTTATAGTAAAAAAAAATATCTTTAAAACAAGATAAATATAATTTATGTATTAAGCAACTTGATTTCAGAGAAAGTTATTTTGTTAGTACGTTGGAAAAATAAAATAAGAAAACATAATACTTTGTGAAGGGAATTAAGTTCAGAAAAAAATTCTAAAACAATTTTTCAGTTGGTTAATAAAATACACAATTCTTTTTATTTATTTATTTTTAATTTTTGATGATATATTTTAATCTTTTTAAGTATTACTCATTTATTTATTAAAGATATTTAGGTTCATTTTTCAGAAGGCAAAAACAAAACATTTTATATGTGTGAATACCAGAATGTTGGTTGTTCCTGTTGATAAATGATTCACCAAAGTTTCTTGAATGAAGAGATTTAGAGGTTTATTAAAATCAGTTGTGACTGTGACACCAACTGGACAGAACTTAACCTATGCAGAAGAGAGGGCGCAGACCATCTGTCCACATCTGTGGACACTCCTTACTGACCTCACGCCTTACTGTTGACTCATGAGCTGTTTATAGCTTCAAGGTGAAAAAGAGAGTGAGAGAGAAAGAGAGAGAGAGAGATGGATGGCCAGACAAGAGTAGGAGTGCTTTGTGATGGCCATCGATCTTTCAGCAGTGTTTGCTGACAGCATTCGTGTCAGCTCCTCTTTTTATTTCACTTCGTATGTGTATGCAGGTGTGTGTAAGAGGTTATCAGATGTGTGGGGGCAAAATTTCTAGACATCCTCCCAGGAATAGACCCGAATAAATCACCATGTGAAGACATCTGTACAAGGAAAAAATTATGAATATAATGTATTACTCTGTATCTAAAAATGCTAAAAATTTCTGTAATGTTGTAGGGCTAGATAATATCTATTTCAATATTTCAATATAAAATATTGAACTTTAAAGTAAAAAAGTACTGTTCCCTTTCGAGGGAACTTCGAACTGCGTCCTCTAGGGGTCGCTATGGGGAACAGCGTCAGCGTGACCGGTGTCTGAAGCATACATCTAAACACGACAATAACATTGGCCGGCGACAGCCTATGACGTCACTACCCGGCGCGACCACAGTATAAAAGGGCGCCGGGAGAACACGTCATCCTCTTCTTCGTCTTCAATGACCGTTTGTTATGTTAGCAGAAGCTAAGCACGACTAGGAGTGCATATTCTCTCGCCGGAGGCTTTGCTCTGATACCCGCAGTTTCACACGGCTCGCGGGTTGTGTGTGTGTGTGTGTGTGTGGTGAAGAGCAAGCGCGTTCATCTCTCGAGGGAGTTGAACGCGCTCATTGCATTCATTACTTATTTCTTGTGAGGGATAAGCAC
>JAFVLL020003725.1:22859-40912 GCA_021397915.2 Tor tambroides
CAGACGACCCCCGTGTCATATTTGAGAACACCCGCAAAGAGATGTCTTTCTTGCGAATGCTCATTGTACATTTGGACACAAGCTTCGTAGAGGGCATTGTTTAAAGTTCTTCTTACTTCTTATTAGCAGAACAGGAATCAGTGATACACAGCCAACCTGCTTACAAACACAGTCACAAATGACAAAAACTAAAAACCTAGGGCAAAAGTACAATTTTAAAGATGATTGTTTTGTTTTTTTTTCATTTTGAGTGGAAAACTCAAAACTGTTTCACTGTTACTTTCGTTAGTTAAGTGTGTTCTGTACACTTTATTGATATAAAGACTGTTGAAGTTGAAAGTCAGTTCTTTGCATGCTCAAGAAAAGCCTGAAAAAATGTAAATCTTCAGTTCCAGTGATCATGAATTGTTAATGGTTTACATGTGTTAATGTACATTGCAAGGGTCAAAGTTAAAAATAACTTGCATGGATGCATTGCTTTGTGAGCACTCGAATGCTGTTTGCTTGTTTTGTATAGTAAGTCATAGTGTGAGAGGCATTAAGAAACCACTTTTTTTGTTCTCTGACAGTATCTTTGTGTATTTGTGGATTTAAAATAAAGAGATTATCTGTTATGTCATGTACAGGACAAATGTATAAGTGTTCCTAGTTTGATCTGAAAACTTTTTAACTATAGAAAAGAGAAAAATATGTTTTGTTAGATAGGGTGTGACTTTTTCGTACTCTATTTTAAGTACAGTATTTTAAGCAGTGAAATTTTCTATTTTATTTTACGATTTTATGTTTTGTTTTGTTAAAACTATTATTATTCCCTGATAATCAGGAATGTCATTTATGCAAAATTGTCCAGAGTCTTGAAATGGTACATTTTTTGCTCCCATTGGAAGTCCGCAGCCTCTAACATACCATTTAGATCTACTACTTTTGAGAGAGTTTGTAAATGAATATATTAAGTGATAATGGAATTACATGCCATTATTTGATGCCTGTGAAATTGCATTTGAAGAATTAAAATGTCAAATCTTGGAAAAGAGTAAATCAAATTCATGACTTATCTAAAAAGACAGGTACCCTTTGTGTAATGTTTTTTTTTTGAGTTTTTGTATGTGCATAAAGCTTGTAAATAGTGCTCCTTATTTTACTTACGTTACGTATAAATGGAACTGAGTGGTGGTGAGTTGTTGGAAAATCGATTTAAAAAATCTAAACACTTTTGTATTTAGTATTCTGTGCTATCGGCTGATTGTATATGAGCAAAATATTCAATACACCTTTTGGATTGTGTATGTATTTTGTGTGAAATGGATGTTGAGGAATCTAATAAAGATTCATAAAGATGTTAAATTTCATTTGTATTTATTCGTTGTATTTATTTGTAAGAAAATATTGTAGAATTACTCTTTAAGCTCTATATGTTTTACCTACATTGTTACATTATGTACTGTTCAAAAGTTTAGAGTCCATAAGGTTTTTTAATGTTTTTGAAAGAAGCCTCTTATGCTCACTAAAGCTGCATTTATTGGACCAAAAATACAGTAATATTGTGAAATATTATTACAATTTAAAATAACTGTTTTCTATTTTTATATAATGTAAAATATAATTTTTTCCTGTGATGGCAAATTCATCATTACTCCAGTCTTCAGTGTCACATGATCCTTCAGAAATCATTCTAATACAGTGATTTGCTGCTCAAGAAACATATCTTGTGTCAAAAACATTTGTGCATCTCAAACCGTGGAAACTGTAATACATTTTTTAAGGATTCTCTCAGATGAATAGAAAAGAACAGCCTTTATTTGAAATATAAATCTTAAAAACATTAAAAAAATATCGTTATTGCCAATTTATCAATTTAACGCATCCTTGCTGATTAAAATTATTAATTTCTTCCAAAAAAAATCGTACTGACTTCTCACTTTTTTAAAGGTAGTGTAATGTAATGTCTGTGTACCTCACACTGAAGCTACTAGACGTCTTTATATAGACTCGGTCCTGACGCATGCGCGGTGGCGGTATTGTTCATACCGGTAGTCTGTGTGGAACACATTGGAAAATAGTAAGTGCGTGCATCTCGCGCCCAACGTGGTTACAATAAAAGAACATTTAATAGATGCACGACGCGCCTTTATAGTTAAAGAGACGGATATCATAACAGGTAACTGATGTTTATAGCATTTTATAATACTGTTTTCTCAATAGCAAGAGTTTGGACGAGTATGGAATGTTTAAAGATGCTGTTTTAGAAAGCTGAATGTGCAATTACAGATTTTAGGTAATGAAATCAAATAAATGTCGCAACTTCTGCGTCGGTAGATGCATGTTGTGATTTACAGCTTGTATTTGTGGGAGTGGCGATGTATTCGCCCATTACTATCCATGTCATTATTTTCTTGGAGGGTGTGGAGCAGTCAGGAAGTTAATGTCTGTTTGTGTTTTCAGTAAGATGAATATTGATCCTGTAGGATTTCAAATCATCTTAAATGATGTCCTCTGTCTGCTTTTGGCTGTAGACAGGCAGAAATCTGTGATTTGGAAGTAACAAACAGTAGTGTAATATTGGAATATCTGGCATCTCTATTGTTTCCATTGTCGTTGTCAGGCATTTGGGGGCCCCTGATAAAATCACAGTTAATTAGTCTCACTTACATGACTACTCATGCAAGAGTAAATAACTAAATTAAATACCTTTGTAGTGTTTTGCCATTTATAATATGATGATTTATATAATTTTGCAACAATAATTTAAATTGTCATTTTGATAGATCCATTCTTAACATTTTTGGAATATTTTTCAATACAAATGTTGAATTCAACTTAAACATTAAAGTTATGTAGAAATAAGAGGCTTAGCTAAGTAGGCTATTGATAATTAAGTTAAGTCTGTTGTTAGCAGTGTGTTTAGTGGCATGATGCCATGACCTGGATTCTTTGCACCTACACTGTAAAGTTAAATGCTGTAGATCAGTGATGTTAACTGGGAAAAATTTTGCTGCTGCTTTGGCAGTCCAGGAAAAAAAACCCCACAGAAATGATTTCTGATTAAAAATTATTTTAAATATTTGTCAAATTAAATATTGTGATTGTTGTAATTACTGCTTGTAGTTTTAGAATAGGATTTATTGTGTGAATAATATAGTAAAAAGTTGACCGTTAAAGGAAAAGTTTAAAAAAAATTGCTGAAAATGTACTCTCCCTCAGGCCATCCAAGATAAAGATGAGTTTTTTTCAGATTTGGAGAAATTCAGCATTACATCACTTGCTCACCAATGGATCCTCTGAGGTGAATGGGTGCCGTCAGAATGAGAGTCCTAACAGCTGATAAAAACATTACAATAATCCAAACGAGTCCAGTCCATAAATTAAAGTCTGTCTGTTTGTGAGAAACAACTCCATCAAGACATTTTTATCTTCCAACCATTGCTTCCAGTTGAAATACATGTCCTCTATACATAATATTGCTTTCTTCACTGAGATACACTATATTGCCAAAAGTATTGGGTCGCCCCCTTCTAATGAACAGGTTTGATTACTTTAGTAATTTCTATGAGTACAAATCTTAATGTTTAAGCATATAATGATATTCTATGAAATTGTGTGCTTCTAATATTATAGCAACAGTTTGGACAGGACCCTTTTCTATTCTAACATGACAATGCCTCCGCGTCTAAGGCAAGGTTCAAAAAGAAAATGACTGGGTCAGTCAGTGTGGAAGAACTTGATTGGTCTGCATAAAACCAAGTCCTAATCACAGTTTAACACCTCTGGTGTGACTGTAAATGCAGACCTTGAGCCAAAAACTCATCACCAAACACCAATGTACTATAATGTAATTTTACTACATTTTTTTGAGAATTCTCTTTCTCTCATGTTAGCTCTCAAATGGTCTACTTGTAAAAACAGTAATGGCACTGACCTAATGTAATATAATGATCACTGGGAAGTTACTAAAATGTGACTCTTTCATATTACTTAGTTGCTGACATTATGAGCAAAACTCCTCCTAACAGACGAGGAATTAAGTTTGAAGTGGGCACTGCTCTTGAAGCACGGGACAGTCTGAAGAACTGGCAAGTGCCATTCTTTTAAAAACACTTTTTGTTTCTTAGCCTTTCTTTCACTCTGTTTTATAGCAAGATCTCTCGGTGTGGTTTCACTCCCAGGTATGTTGCCAACATTGAGAAGATTGACTATGAGAACGAGAAGATCTTAATCCACTATCGCCAGTGGAGCCATCGCTACGATGAGTGGTTTGACTGGGCCAGTCCGTACCTGAGGCCCGTGAAGAGGGTTCAGCTGAGGAGAGAGGGACGGCAGGAAGACAGCTTTATCCCTGTGAGTCACAGACTGTTCTCTTTAAAGATCCCAGTATATGAAAGCTAATCTAGGATCAGCCTCATGTGTAAGTCTGTTTACTGAGATGTGAAAGTGATGCTGCATCAGTCCTGTTGTTATTTCAGCTGATTATTACTGTGTGAATCACACAAGCAGATCCTAAATAACCAATATACAGTATTTTACAGATACTAGTCCAGCTGGTAATCAACCATTGCTCAATCATCTGTTTTCTATTTTAATATACCTTCAAATCGAACTTTTCAGTGTCACACGATTTTTTAGAAATCATATGCTGATAAACATTTCTTATTGTCAATGCTGAAAACTGCTGCTTAATATTTTTTATGGAAACTAGCCTATATTTTATTTTTCATGATTCTTTGATGGATTAAAATAGAAATATTTTGTAAAATTTTTAATGTCTTTACTGTCACTTTTGATCAATTTAATGCATCATTGCGGAGAAAAAGTATCAATTTCTGTCAAAAACAAATGTTTGTTTATATTAGTTATGTGGTGCAATCTACATGCAGAAACATGGACAAAAAAACAAAACAAAACAGGAAACCGTATCATAGGACCCCTACAGACCATCATGACTATGAATCAAGGTCAATAAATCTCTTAAAAATCAGATAATCTGACCCTAAATTCTCATTGGTTGAGCCACATTTAAAGCCATTAAAAAGGAATTCAGTTAATTCTGTTTTCATTCATACTTTTTTGCAGGGATTTCATGTGAATGACAAAGTTCTTGCCAGTTGGTCTGATTGTCGATTTTATCCTGCAAAAGTCTTGGTTGTCAATAAAGATGGTAAGCAGTTGCCATATTCATTGCATTAAACAAGTGTGTTACATGAACAGATTCTTATCCAAATTTCATATTTGATTTAATTTATCCTGCAGCATCCTACACTGTTAAGTTCTATGATGGTGTCATCCAAACAGTCAAAGGAATCCATGTGAAGCCCTTCACCAAAGAGGTTTATTTTGCATTTGTATCCCATTCATGTTGCACCTTTATTTCAGTGCTCATTTTGGCCTTCTCTCCCTTTACTCATTCTCACCAAATAGAGAAGAAAGAAACTAACTGCTAAAAATGAAGAGAAACCCATAGTAAAAAAGACAGAAAAAGACAAGAAAATGCTGGAAGTGAATGAAGTCAATGGCGATAAACAAGCAGCAGGGCAAACTGACCGTGTTCCTGAGGAAGAGGCGAATGAGATCTCAGATTTGGATGGAGAAGTTGAGCAGAAGAAAAGCAATGGGAATGGGACATGCATTGAAGTGGAAGATATAAGCATAAAGGAGGAATATGAGGAGAGGTGCTTGGAGCAAATAGGGCAGCACAATTACAGTAAGTCATCTATGAAGAAGGTCTCAGGGCCTGAGGAGAAAGAAGAGGAAGCCGCAGTGAACGTGGAGGACTCTGTGGTGTTTGACACGGGTATGAACTTTATTGAGGGGATGGTAAAGAGAAATGAGACAGAGGAAGCAGAAGTTCACGTGGAACAAAAGGAGGAGGAAATCAAAGGAAAGTGTGTTCCTCATGACAGAAAATCACGGAGGCAGCGCATAAGAAGTACGTACAAAGTTAAACTTAGATTTTACATTTTTTTTGACAGTAGGCAAGTGATTTGTAGGTTGATTTTCCTGGAAAATATAAATACTGCGGTTCAGCTGGGCTTTCAGGCTTTTTTGTTGTTTGTTTGAGAATCCTGACCAATAATGTGAACTTGGGGGTGGGGCTATTGGATTGTCTGCTTAGTGGCAGGGCGTGTGTTTGGGAATCCAGTCGGAAAACCATCATTAACTCCATGTGTTTGGCTGCACAAATAATCCAAATAAAATTGAAATTGCGATAGGGCTTAGTGTGATTATCAAATCACAAAGGGTGCGATATACTTGCAATACATGTGGCATGTGTTTCAGAGTGAAGGGTAGCACTGTGTTCTTTTACACACGAGCAGGTCATGATTCAGTGTTTTCCGGGTCTCAGTGTGCAGTAAATGTTGCTCCACACACACTGATCTCTGCATCTGCTCTGAGACTGGGTAGCATATAACATGCATTTGTGATCCATCTTCCCAAACATGTAATTAGAAGCTTTAAGGACCCTTTGCTGTAACCATGTCCTATACAATTGTTTTGATAAAAGGAAACAAGATAAATTTCTAGTTACAGCATTACTTATTCTTCAGACATACTGCTTTAAATACAATAAGTATCAGCTGTATACAAAGAGACCAACATTTGGTTTTCAAGAACTGAAAATGGGTAATATTCAACCATCTGAAAATATAACCTCATTGAGATCCCCATATCTCCGGGACTGAGCGATCTAGGGCCTTGAAAATGAAGATTCCAAAAAAACAAGTTTATTAAGAGATAGAATCTAAAATTATATGGCGAGGTCTATAAAATTTCTTGAGTTATAGGTATGCAAACTGGAAAAAAGAATATTTAAGGCACTCAGAAATGTATGTTCAATGCAGTTATTTTGACAGAAGGAAACAAGATACCTAATCTCTAATTTCAACATTATTTGTTCTTCAGACATTCCTCTTTAGAAGAAGGGAAGTATCATATATATGCAAAGTGACCCACATTTGGTTTTTGACCATTGAAAAATATCTCTGGAACCGAAGCATATAGGGCCTTAAAAATGAAGATGCCAAAAGGAAAGTTTAAGACCCAGTATTTAAAAGGGCATGAAGAAATCTTTAATACTTTGTGAGTTATAGGCATGCAAACCTTGGAGAAAAAAAAACTTGAAAAGTGCTGTTTCCTCATTTCTGAATGGTCACCTTTGGCACATATTGCAACAAAGATTGCTAAAGTCAACAGATTTTTACCAATACACCTATCAATCTCTGTTTAAAAATAACATTATGATGCTGCCATCTTTCTGAAGTCATTTTTACCCTTCTGTAATTTGGCTCTGAATCTCAGATGAAAATGGCCAATTTGATGTTTTGATACATGTTTATCATTCTTCAGAAAAAATATTAGCAAGATCAAAAATTTGAGACGGAGAAGTTTTCGAAATTTGGTTGATTTGACACTGAATGCCCCTATAGTAAAATATTATGTATTGTATTATGTAATATATTTTATTAAAAAAATATGATTTGATGATTTGGAAAAAAAAAATTGAATATTCAAAATAACTAACTTTTAAACTTGACATTGTGTTGAGTGTTTGTCATGATAGTTGTTCATTTTAATTGTATTTTTTCTAGGGAAGAGGAGACTTTCAATGGCACGAAGGAGCTCCAAAAAAAGCAAGACTGATTCAGGTTTGATTATGTGATTGTTACATAAAAAATATGTTTACTGGTGCCATAATGTTAGATTTCCTCATTATTTATCTCTTTCCTCCAGAAAAAAGTTTCCATAATGATTCCAAGCCCACATTTGCATCCACCAATCAAGGAAAAGGATCAGACCCCTTACATCTAACGCAATCATCCAATGAAACAGCAGTACCTAAGGCTCAATGCCAATCAGAAACCTTTAAGCCTACAGGTGAGATCTCATCTGTACAACACATATATGCTCAAATAACACCTGGTTCATTTTGATAAATTTTTTTTTTCATTGTAGCAGTCAGAAAACAAGCTTTCCACAACCCCAAGCGATTCAGCAGAGAGCCATGTGAGTAATGATCTATACTAATCAAATTCACAGATTCATGATTCATCACAATGATCTTGAATTATTGACAGTGAATGTACCATCTAATTATATCAGTATACAGAGTCATCAGAAACCAGCCTCCACCGGTGCTCTCTATCAACTTGGACCATAATCCATATAAATGCAGCGCTCCTGGCTGTACCAAGTCTTTCCGCAAAGCAAAACTCCTGCACTATCATATGAAGTACTACCATGGAGATGATCGTCTGATTGAACCGGACCAGACCAGGGCAATGGATAAACACACCACACTTAATAATCAGGGTAGCCTTAAGAAGAGGTGCATTACATCGCATGAGTTTGCGCAGATGACTGTGAAGCGACGCTCTCTAGTGCCGCCTGTTGTCAGTACACAGAATTACCAACGGTGGCCTTCACTGAAGAACAAGACCAGAGACAATCAGCTAAACAGCAACATGCGTAGATACTTCAACAAGGAAAGAGACAAGAGGTTTATGGAAATGGGTATGGCTAGAATTTAAATAGTATTTCACCAAAAACAAGTGGGGTTTATAGTGTTATTCCTTGTTTTTTCTTTGATACATGACATGAGCTAACTAAGCTTGGGTTTTTATTCCTTTGTAGAAGGTGTGAAAGAACGTGACAGGCTAAAAGAAAAACAGACTGGAGACTTCCTGCGAATAAAGTTGAAAGAAAAGAAAAAGATGAGAAAAAGCACATCAGGTGAAGAAAATCGGCATGTATTTACCCACAATGCAATGTGGTATTGTGGAATTGTTTTCTGAGTGATGATGAATCTTTATTTCTTTCTATCAGATTTTTTTCCCCTCGTAACAAGTCATTTTTTGTCGTATGTTTCCAGATGAGGATAGCATTTCTGACTGGTCCTCTGGCAGCTGTGGATGGAGTGAAGATGAAATGGGGGCAGATTTGGAAGTCATTGCCTCACCTCTCAGCTGTAGCTCTGTTGCCTCCACTACAGGAAGTCAGGAAACTGTCCGCTGTGTGTGTGAAGTGGAAGAGGAAAATGACTTCATGTTACAGGTGATCATTAATTTGGCCTGCCCTGTACAATACCATTCAAAGGTTAGAGGTCAGTATTGTTTTTTTAAAGATAGGAATAATTTTATTCAGCAAGGATGCATTAAATTGGTCTTTTTAAAAGTAAAAACATATACTAGGAATTATATTCTATAATAGATAGATACTGATAATAACAGGAAATGTTTCTTGAACCCCAAGTCAGCATATCAGAATGATTTCTGAAGGATCATGTGACACTGAAGACTGGAGTAATGATGCTGAAAATTCAGCTTTGCCATCACAAGAATAAATTACATTTTAAAATATATTAAAAAAGAAAACTAATAAAAATATTTAATAATATTGATCATTGGTAAGTACAAGAGACTTTGAAAAACACTGAAAAATCTTTCCCACCCAAAAGTTTGGAACAGTAATGTAAATACAGTACTTTTAGCTGTACATTTTCCACATTAATTAACAACCATTATGTTTGCTGCTTTTTCTCTTGCACCCCAGTGTGAAGAGTGTCTGTACTGGCAGCATGGAACCTGTATGGGCCTCCTGGAAGAGAATGTTCCAGAACGATACGCTTGCTTCATTTGCCGGGATTCTCCAGGTTTGGAAGGGATGCATGTTTTACTGTTAATTTCTGAATGTAACCCTAATGTAGACCTCAGGTTGAGTAGCACTTTGAGGGACTCAGCTTTTTGTCAGTTCCTATTTTCATGCTGGGATATCTACATCATTTTCAGTTTAATTTCAGCTTACCGGTGTATTTGTTTGTGTGTATCCAGGGCAGATCAGAGGTCAGAGACAGAGCCTGCGGTACTGGTATGACAGGGACTGGCTTAGCACCGGCCATATGTACGGCCTCTCTTTCCTGGAGAACTACTCCCATCAGAACGGCAAGAAGATTGCAGCCACACATCAGCTGTTAGGGGACGTTCAGCATGTGGTGGAAGTCCTCAATGGCCTGCAGCTCAAAATCAGCGTGCTACAGTGAGTGATCCTGCTTTATCTCTGTTTGAACCCATAAGGCAAATGTTATTTGAAAGGCCTCACGAAAAGGGTGTAATACCATTTTACTGCAGGAGCCAAAGTCACCCAGACCTCAAGTTGTGGCGGCAGCCATGGAAGTTGACTGAGAAATCCAGGATAAAAAGCATGGCTCTTCCAGACACAAAAACAGTTTCTGCATCAGCATCCTTAGAAGCCATTCAACGTAAAGAGCCCTTGACTTCATCCTTCCAGGACTACATCAGCAGTGAGCATTGCTACCAAAAGCCACAAACACTATACCAGGTATTGGAGCCGAGGCTGGTGCTGAAGACACAGGTGGAGTCAGTGCTGGAAGACAGATTGCACAACACTGAGACAGTGCTGAAGAATGAACAACACTATAATGGAGAGATCCAACCAGCACTACTGAAGACATCTTGTACTCAGCTCTTGAACCACAGCAAGGTAAGGGTCACATCAAATGAGGTTAATATGACGTCATTATCACTGACCAATACTGTGAAATGTAATTATCAAGGTCAAATCCAAAGGAATACTATATCTAAAAAAAAAAAAAAAATTTTTGAATAGAAATATGCCATTTTTTCTGTGTAATGAAGTGGATGTGGATATGTGTTGTCGTTAATCTCCAAAATGACAGAAATGCACAATAAAAGTATCATAAAAATAGTCAATCAAAATTTAAAATCTAGAGTTTTGTGTGATGACCAGATGGAAATGTAAAAATCTGCATCCATTAAAATATGGCTCATTTAGACAGAGCAGGTTTGATATCAAAATGAGATTTTATTTGATTTACAGCTAGTGTACTTTAAAATGTGTCTGTTCAAAAGTTTAGGGTCAAGATTTTTTTAAAGATATTAATATTTTTATTCAGCAATCACACGTTAAATTTATCAAAAGTACCAGTGGAGACAGCAAAGATATATTAAATTGATCAAAAGTGACAGTACAGACATTTATAATGTCTTCAATTAAACAGTTTTTTAACTATCGTTGATCAAAGAATCCTAAAAAAAAGAGAAGTATTATGGTTCCCACAATAGTAAGCAGCAAAATTGTTTGAACATTGATAATGATAATAATGTTTCTTGAGCACCAAATTGGTATGTTAGAATGATTTCTGAAGGGTCTTGTGACACTGAAGACTGGAGTAATAGCTGGTGAAAATTCAGTTTTGCCATCACAGGATTAAAATTCCTTTTAAAACATATTAGTTACTTATTTTAAATTGTAGTAATTGCACAATATTACTGTCTTTACAGTATTTTTGATTAAATAAATGCAGCCTTGGTAAGCATAACACTTTAAAAAAAATCTTACAAGCAAAAATCTTACCAACCCCAGACTTTTGAACGGTAGTGTAGGCTGACTGTTTTATGTTGTTGTGACTGGTGAATGTTACTTTATTGCACATAGGATGCAGGAGAGAAGTGTGAGGCGGGTGCTGATGGAGGCGGGGTTAAGGGTGGAGCTCAGCAGCAGCAGTGGAGGATCAACCTGCTGGAGCATATCGAGACTGTACAAGAAGAGGTTACTCACAGGATGGACTTCATCGAAAGGGAGCTTGATGGTGTGCCAGAGGGTTTCAGAGGGCTGGATTTATGTTTTGCTATTTTTCATGCGGTGATTTGTATTATGGGAATGTCTCATGTATACTATAACTATATATTGATTCCTAAACACTGTTCCTTTTTCAGTGCTTGAAAACTGGCTGGACTGCACAGGTGAGCTGGAGCCTCCAGAGCCGCTGGACCGTCTGCCTGAACTCAAGCACAGCATCAAACAGCTGCTGAATGAAATGGGAAAGGTGCAGCAGATCGCTCTGACTTGTGCCACATGAGGGCGCCAGGGCATATTTCACTACCATCACAGGATTACCTCAGCTTGATACATTCCTTAACCAGGCCAGGAACCAAAGAGCCTAAAGAATAAACTGAGAACATGTGAAACTGAACATGCTGTTTGTTATTACAGAGTCTGTGATTCGGACTGTGGATGTGGAATTAAGACTGAAACTTTATCACCTCACTTATCCTTTTCACAACAAATGTAATCTACTTTTCATCCTTTGTTTCACCAAAAGGAAACATACAACAAAATACATTGCTAAAATGTTTACAAGACATGTCTTTGCCATTTAAGAGTGCACAGCATGCACCAATTTTTAATATTTTTACACTAAGTCATTAGGAAATTTAACACATGCAGATACCAGAAAAAAAAAAAAAAAAATTCTTTCCAGAGATTTTTGGTTATTTAGAGTTATGTTTAAGCTAAAAGCCTACTTGAAGAGTCAAAAATGGATCCATCATGTGCTCTTTAAAAGGCTGGTAATCCTTAAAGGGGACATCAGATGCCCATTTTTCACAAGTTGGTATGATTCTTTAGGGTCTTTATGAAATGTCTGTAACATACTTTGGTTAAAATTCCTCAATGGTCATGTAAAACAACACCCTTTTTACCTTGTCCAAAACAGCTCTGTTGACACTAACCCGTTTCGGTGTATGTCTCATCAAATGATAGCAAGCTACTGTTCACCGCACCCCTCTCTTCTGTGTGAATCGCTACCTCGGGCTCTGTATATGGCTCGGAGGTGGTCTTATACAAATAGCTAGCTATCTACATAGAAACTGGCTGCAAATTGAAACAGCTCATTGGTTGACAGTTTCAGACTCAGACAGCTCAAAACAAACTGGCTAGGTGTTTTCTTTTCAACTTTTCTGAGCTGGCAGATATGCCATAAACTAAATGCAAAAAAAAAAAAAAAAAGTCATCCGATGTCCCCTTTAACCTCTATTTAAGAGGTTGAGTTTGAAGTAAAATACACAATGAAACAGTTGTTTGTGTTCCACATTGTATTTAAAGGATCTCATTTTTAGAAGGTTTTTTGAACATTGCATATTTATTTCTGAACAACTGTGAATATAATTACTGAAATCATCAGTAGTCTGCTATTCCTTTAACCTTCATGCAGCAAATGTGATCAATGTCAACACTTCCTCATGGATTAGCCATAAAATCTTAGATTTTTAACAAAAGACTAAACCACATGGCTGTTTTGTCTAAAAGCAAAAAAACAATCTGAATGCATTTCAGTATTGGTATACTAATTATTCAATGAAATATTAAATATATGCATATTGGATATTATCTTGAATAGCATTTAATGAATATATTCAAATTCTGTCATTATGTACACAACTTAATGTCTTTCCAAAACGGTATGACTGGAAATCAGTATTCCCCCTTTATATTGCATTATGATGGAGATTGGCTTGTTACAATAAAAGCACGTTGTATGTATACAGTATGTGTAGCCTATACTTGGTCTGCTGTATGATTTTATTTAGAATCAGAATGAGCTTTATTGCCAAGTATATTTACACACACACAAGATACTTGAAAAAAAGGAATTTAAAAATATACCAACGTGACTTGATATCATAGATAACCTCACGAGGTCGATAAATCGCGTATGAGGGGGTCTTCCAAACGCGTCGAGTGTAATGTGGGTAGCCCATAAGAGCCCGCCCACCGAGTGACAGAGAAACACGGCTGGCGGAGACTGCGAGCAGAGAAACGTGCGGACGACGAGCCTTTCCAGCAGCCTCCGCTCACTTCAACATCTTTGTGGAGGATTTTCCTCAAGTCAGATTCAAATATTGTACCTCAAGACTGACTGGTGAGTTAAATGCCTAATTTGAGAACTAAACTAGTACGATTTGTTGTAGGAATATGAAAAAAAACCCCGATGGGAATTATGTGACATAATTTAGAGTGATATAGTAACGTTATAGATTATCTTCTCTACAGCATGTAATTCCATTTAAAATGGCTCCATGTTTCTAAACTGCTAGGAGCCACAATAACGTCGATTTCCTTCAAACACAACAGCCGCTGAATAAGACAGAAAAGGGGAAAAAACGCACATTTTTATTTAATATAGATCGATTTTTTCTATACTGAGGATGTTGGATCTTGTCGCCAAAAATAGAAACTTTGTACATCATTAGATGTGATGGTTTTTAATTCAGCGCATTTTTAGTCCCTTCGTCGCTGCAGATGTTTCATAGTTTTCATAGATGGTTCTTCTCATGTAACGTTAGATAAAGAGGGCCAGCTGCATCCTACATTCAGTCTCTTCAGTATGATTTGTCTTTGTCTACAATATATATAGCAGTTAAAATGAAAGAACGTGTTGCTGTTGTAGTGTATCTGAATTTATGCTTTCCTAAATTATTTACGTCGGTCTAACTTTGATTTGTGATGGCATCAAGTCCTGTTTCTTCGTTTTAACCCTTATGTATAAATTAGCGCTTCTAATATGACGCCTATATATCAAAGACGTACTGTAAAGTGACTGATTTTTGGGGTAACAGTTAGTTTTGATCGGACACGACACAACTTCCGGCATGACAAATGACATTGTCCTCGGTCACCTGCTCATGGGAAGGTCGCAGTGCTGAGGAGGTGAACTCCATGTGCTCGCAGGTGTGCGGTTTAGCACACACAGACAATGTGATAGTGCACTACACACTGTTGACACAACAAACGGACAACACTAACCTGTTGTTATCATCAACACAGGGCTCCAAAGAGACCTCTCAATAGTCTTTTCACTGAAATCTGTTTGTCTACATACATTGACACAGTGTTTGGTATTACAATACAGTCAAAGCTTTAACAGATCTTTTCGAGGTCAGCCTGTTTATTTCAGTAGAAATCCAATGAAACTTTCTTCCTCGTATCACCCTGGTACACAAACAGGCATTTCACATGGGAAATTTTATATTTTGTTAGATGGGACACTGCTCGTAAACATCCGTGGAAAGCTAGTTAACCCTGTTTACTTGTTTTTGTTGCCTATGGAAAATTAACGACTGAGTTATGACTTTTCTTTTTCATTACCACCCCCAAATAATCAGTGAATCACACAGGAAATATACTTCATGTGAGTCAGAATGCTTCTTATTCTGATTTCAGACTTTAAAAGTGAACGCATTAGCTCATTTTATTTTAAATACACTTTAAAGTCTCTCTGTTTTCATTTCCCTTATTTTTTAAAAATGTTCAATTGGTGTGTTTCCTATTGTTTGAAACATTAAGTTAACATTTTAACTTCTCTATCGAGAAGTATATTTTTATATGTAAAGCTAGAGAGAGAGTTGGTGTGTTCCTATGAGTAGAAAGATAGATGTCAGGGAATCCTGGGGCTCCTGGGAGCAGCAAGCTTTAATTAAGCTATGCTTCGGTTCCGTTGAGTGTGCTCACAATCTCAATAACCCTGCTTATCAGGACTGTGGACTAGCACAGGGGCAAATGAGTATAACCCATAGTGCTATCATGCAGAGACAAGGGAAGACACTTCGTCTCAAGCTCGCCATTCTAAATGTGTCATGCGTCTTTTTTGAAGAATCTTTATGTAGCACTTTGCCATACAAGTCTCATCCGGCTTTAGAAGTCTTGGTATATAGTGCATGAGACTACTGTTGTTGCCCTTTAATGGTCTCTTTTGTCCTTTTTGGGGTTGTGATTACTAAAAACTATTGATGAGCGGGAAAGAGGTTTTTAATTTTAAGAAAATGTAACATTGCAAGTGAAACATCTCTTAAAGACACTAAGCAGTAATGTCCCTCTGCAGTCCTCAGCATCTTCTGTAAAGCACCTGGTGCAGGTGGAGCAATATCACAGGTGTCAGGCTGTTGGTTGTGTGATGTGGACAGATTCCAAGCTGCTCCTCCAGACTTTCTTTCACTGCGTGTGCAAGACCAAAGGGACAGTCTGTAGTCTTTATTGAGCTATTTGAATGCAGATTTTGATACCACTTTAATTCGCTTTTTTTGTAATATGAGTTTATCTAATATGTAAGATATTTTGTTAAATACATTTGTTTCATTGAAATGCCCTTTTTAGTAAAAAATCTGAATATTATTGGAATATATCATGATGCAGAATCCTATTTCCATATACCATGGTATTTACACTACCGTTCAGAGGCTTAAGAGTAAAGTGTAAGATTGTTTGTAAAGAAATTTATACTTTTATACAGCAATGATGCATTAAATTGATAAAAAGTGACAGTAAAGACATCTGTAATGTTTAAAAAAAGATTTCTATTTCAAATAAATGCTGTTCTTTTGAATCCTGGAGAAAATAAAAAAGTTTAATGGTTTCCACAACAATATTAAGTGAGTAATAGCTGCTGAAAATTCAGCTTTGACTTCACAGAAGTAAATTGCACTTTTTAAATATAATAGAATGGGAAACAGTACTTTTAAATTGTAATAATTTATAATTTGTTACTTTTATGTTAGTAATTTATGTTTTTACTGTATTTTTGATTGAATATAGACTTTTTCTGTCAAAAACATTAATAAATCGCACCAACCCCAAATATTTGAATGGTAGTGTACATAGTATTCCAAGGTCTTTTAAACAAAAACTTTGGTACTGTTTGCATTAAAATGATACAGTTTTAATTTTGTAAGATTGGAGGTAGTTACTTAACCTTACAGACTGGAGCGTTTACTGAAAAACAGGTTAACTGCTGCATAGTGAATGGCATATTTGATGTTCTGGAGCATTTGTTCCCATGAGTGTCCTTCCTTAAGTGCAGTCTAGTGAAGAGAGAACGGAGGCTCGCAAACAAACGTCAGTCTGATTTGTTTAGCGATTCAGTAGTGGGATTTTAAAGGCTTTCAGTAGATCTATTCTGTTGCACTGCTCTCTCCCTGCTTCAACCTTTATTGTAGTCCAAAACACTGGTTTCGGCATAGGGCGCCTGTTGTTAGCATGACTGAAGCTTTGTGAGTTCCCTTTGACCTTAATTTGTAGATTCTGCTGTTGCTATGTGGTGCACTTGCTTTTTTTTTTTCATTTTCAGATGTGCACGTTGTTAATCAGCTCAAACCCATCTAATATCTGACCTACCAAAGCAAATCATCCCTGTGCTGGGTCTCAGAGTTCTCTTAATCAATTTCACCAGTTCGGTTTTGTCTTATTAGCATTAAAAGTCATTCGTTGTGGCCTGTCGCACAGACTGTGTGGGTTTCATGTGGTTGTCCTGGACCGTGGCAAGCCCACTAAAACCTGTGTATTTGGTTTTGTGCCATATCTCCTACTGTTTCCTCCTCCCATTTTCACCTTGACAGCTGTGCTTCTGCCTGATGGCTCAATATCTGGCCGGCCTGCTGAGATGTCTCGGTCAATTCCATCAAAATGATCATCAGATTGCACATTGACCTAGCATTTTTTTCAGAGGCTCTTATTTTATTTGCTCAGTGTGTCTTCATGCAGTTCTTGAATTTTAATCCTGAACAAAAGTTTGCACTGGATCCCTAAGGAGTCAGGCCTCTTAAAAGCAAAACATATAACAATCCTTTTGTAAGCACAAAAGTACTAGTTCTGCTTTTACAATTTTTTTTTTTTTTTTACATGAGCCTGAATGTGAAAGTTTAGTGTCTTATTAGCTTTTTGCAATAAAATCCCTATTGTGTTATTAATAGTATAAGCAGTACTGCCACTAAAAAGTTTAGGGTCAGTAAGATTGCAAGGACGCATTAAAGCGGATATGCATTTTTAAAATTATTTTATAATGTTACCTGTGGTGTGCTTATAATCTTAGTATGTTTTTTTTTTCATCAAAACAGTCATAATTTAGAAATAAATGGTGATTTACTATACCCTGAATTTAGCCATCTGATTTGAGCACTCTGTTTGTCTGCTGTGAGATTTCAATATAAACACCCACTGCTATGATTGGCTTTGCATATGAAATGAGCATTACAACCTCTAAAACTTTCACTTCGTTTTTACTGTAACAGCTGTCAAGATTAATATATATATATATATATATATATATATTATTGTAAAGCGATTCTTGCAGTCTCCCAAAATACTTTTATCATAACTAACGCAGTGAAAGCATGCTAACAGGAACAGGGTGAAGTTGATCATTTAGTCACTGGCTAAATGATTCAGTAATGCATAAGCAGCAAACCACTTTA